>JAKOGI010001914.1:5000-165156 GCA_029747015.1 Carnegiea gigantea
TCAGTGATTCTTAGCATTGTAAGTATGCATTTCCTCCTATTCACAATACGAGAGAGATGACTAACTACGCTAGGGAGACCTTCATCTGGCGCTGGAGGAGCGCCTCACGTCCGCCTCGCCCTCTTCCCGAGGACTTCAACTTGTTGTACCCGTGCTTTTCATTAGCCGAGGCCGAGGCCGCGTCCGCTGAGTTGGAGCTGCTTGAGATCGTTCAGACGACGTTCTACGCTATGCTGTTGAACGAGATGTTTGAGCTCGGCATGGTTCACGAGTACACGGCTGAGAGAATGAAGTTGTTATTGGTGGGCTTGAGGTGGTCGACCTTCAAGGTTTTGATGCGTATCATGGACGAAGTGATCTGGGGAGCGCAATTTCACCGCCTGTCGAACGAGGTAGATGTCAAGGGTGCTCGCGATGGCAAGGGGGAGGGTTCAGGATCGGCTGATCCTCCTGCCCCTTCTAGCGACGAGGAGTAGACTTAGCTTTTGTTTTGCACCATTTGTATTGTCTCGTTTCCTTTTTAGCCGCTTGTACTAGCATGAACATCGTAATGAAAATCTGTTCTCGTATGAAATGCTTTTTGTCTTTATGTCATGTGAGAAGGCTGTGAGGACCCCGAGCTCGGCTGTGAGGCCATGCTCAAGGACCCCTAGCCCCCAGCAGGGCTAGGAGTGTAGCAGCCGGCTATGAGGCCGTGATTAATGCCTTTTAGCCCGCAGAGGGGCTAAGAGTTTAGCGACCGGCCCTGAGGCCGTGCTCAGGGACCCATAGCCCCCAGTGGGCTAAGAATATAGCGACCGGCCCTTAGGCCATGCTCAAGGTTCATAGCCCCCCAGTGGGGCTGTGAGTCTAGCGACCGGCCATGAAGTCGTGCTCAAGGTTGTTTGGGGCTAAGAGTCTAGCGATCGTCCCTGAGGCCGCGCTTAGGGACCCCTAGCCCCCAGTAGGGCTAAAAGTGTAGTGACCATCCATAAGGCTATGCTTAAGGGCCTTTAGCTCCCAATGGGGCCAAGAGTGTAACGACTGTCTCTCAGGCCGTGCTCGGGGACCCCTAGCCCCCATTGGGGCTAAGAGTGTATCGAATGGCCATGAGGCCATGCTTAAGGACCCCTAACCTCTAATGGGGCTAAGAGTATAGTGACTGGCCATAAGGCCATGCTCAAGGACCCTTAGCCCGTAGAGGGGCTAGGAATGCAGCGACTGGCCTTGAGGTCGTGCTCGAAGACCCTTAGCCCCCAATGGGGCCAAGAATGTAACGACCATCCCTGGGCCGCACTTAGGGACCCCTAGCCCCCAGTGGGACTAACAGTGTAGCGACTGGCCATGAGGCTGTGCTTGAGGACCCTAGCCCCTAATGGGGCCAAGAGTGCAACGACCGTCCCTGAGGCCGTGCTCAGGGGCGCCTAGCCCTCAATGGGCCTAAGAGTGCAGCGACTGGCCATGAGGCCGTGCTCGAGGACCCCTAACCTCCAATGGGGCTAAGAGTATAGTGACCGGTCATAAGCCTATGCTGAAGGACCCTTAGCCCGTAGAGGGGCTAGGAATGCAGCGACCAGCCTTTCGGCCATGCTCGAGGACCAGGTCTAGAGGTACCTGCCTCTCAATCGTCGTCGATGACGTGGTTGCGATAGGGCACCACGTGGCGTCAGTTGGGAGGAGATATGTCTGTCGAGGTATATTGGGGTACGTGCCCCGCCTCTTCGCTCTATATAAGGGTGAGCATCCATCGGGGGGCTCATTTGTGTTCCACACAATTTCATTTTCTAGAGGGAGAAACAAGTTTTTAGAGAGAGAGGCTCTGCATCCTATTCCCTACTCTCCCTTCAAATTCACTGTAGGGCCTCAAGCTTTTTGTTTGCATCTTCAAAGGTTTGCTTGAAGGCTCATCCCCATCTTAAACCAGGTCTTTGAATCTTCATCGTTTACAGGTATACGTTCACATCCTCTTGAAGCACTATTTGTTGTATGTTATGTTGTCATCTTACTCGTCCAGTAGGGACATCCCTGAGGGGCAAGCTGGCCCCCAAGTGGAGGGTCGGCACCTAGAATTCTCCAACGTCTCAGCCTTTATTGATGGTCGGGTGGTGGCCGGCGTCCCCCGAAAGAATAAGTATAGGGAGCCAAAAAAGATTCCCTATGTCATTCCTCTTTTTGAGCTGGGCACTTCCTCGTGGTCTAGCTGCGAGTATTCCTCCACCCCCAGCATTCTTAGCCCCGAGGTGGAGGTGATGTACCCTTGGGAGATCATCATAGCTAACTATGTGCCCGACTTCCAGGTTCACAGGATGGCAAAGACGAAGTCTACTCCATGCATCCAGTCACCGGACAAGCTACTGGCCGAGGGCACATTAGGTAATCCTCGTTCAGTTCCTCCTCAATCCAACCCGAAGGCCGAGGTGGCCTCCCTTGGTTCTAGCACCTCCTCTCAGTCGGGCTCACCCAGCTCTACCCCTGGGCACTCTTCGAGGAGCTCGTCCGCTGAGGGGGCTTTGACAAGCTCCTCCCCCGAATCATCATTGGGGCCGGGTGGTTCGGTACCTAAACGAAAAGGCCGCACGCCTCCAGTCACTGAGATCGTGGCCGAAGGGTTAGAGTTCCCCGGGGCTCCAACATGCTCGGACCCACAGGGGCGGCCCGGGGAGTCACTTCCCTGACCCTAAGGCCATCACCAAGCTAAAGAGGTCGGCCCTCGAGAAGTAATACCTTTTACCCGCTGAGTACTCCTTCGTGATTCCTGAGCCAGACGCCACCGTAAATGAGCCGCCCGCTAAGTATATGGCAGTATACCAGGCAGCCCTCAACTACAGTCTCTATTTTCCTTTGCATCCCGTGATTAGGGAGATTCTAAACAAGTACGAACTGGCTCCTGCGCAGATTGCGCCCACGTCCTGGCACAACATATGCTCTTTCATCGCAACTTGTGAATTACGTGGCCTAACTTGCTCGACTCGGGTGTTTGGCCTAGTTCACATGGTCCAGAGGGCCCCCAAAGAGACCGGGGACTTGAGGTGGTGCTGTTTCAAGAATAGGTTGGGCTTCGTGATGGCCATTGAAAAGAAGTCAAAACTAAAGTGCTGGAAGTATGCCTTCCCCTTCCTACGCCGGGAATCAGGTTGGGGCGACGTTCCTAATTGGAATGAGGGGAAACCGGTTCGGAACCCCTTCGGGGAACCCACGGTTGAGGAAAGACGAACTGCCCATTACTTTATGTTCTATATACGCGAGGACGATAGGCCTCGGCCCATCCCTAGGTTCATGACTCAAGCGATTGAGTCGGTGAAGGGGCCTGAGAAGAGAAGAAGCAAGTCTAGTGATCGAGAGCCGTTAAACTGGCTCCCCAAGCTAAAGTTTTTTGCTAACGACTTCTTTCTTGCCACGGCTGGCCTTCTGATCTTTAAGAGCTTTACCAAGGGTACTTAGTCATCCCAATACTAGCTTGTTTTACGTTTGGTGCTGACCTAACTTCTTATTTGTTTTATGCAGATCAAGCGAGGGCTCGACTGACGGTCTTCGAGGCTGGGGATGCCACTCCTGAACAAGTGGTGGCCGCTGTCGAGCATAAGACGGAGGTAGAGAGGCAGCTTCTTGTTGCCCAGTAGGCTAAAAAGGTACGGTATACGACCTTATTCACCTTCCCTCCCTCAATTTTTCTTGGGACATAAAGACTAAACTTTTTCTTACAGGCGCCCTCCCTTATACCCCGCGGGAAGAATCTCGCTGTAAGTCCGTCGGTCTGTAAGAAGCAGAGGGCCGAGGGAAAACCTAGCGAGATCAGGGCCTCCGCCCCCGCGCAGGTAGGGGAGGCGAAGGCCGACCGGCCGGCCGCTCACCAATCGGGGAGCTGGTCATCAGGGGAACGGATCCCTGCCAGGCAAGGGCACCAAACTCCTTCCAAAGCTGTAGGAGCTACGACCCCAGTCGTCAGCGGCGCCTCCTCACTCACCCCGCGGCCCTCAGCTAACTTCATCAAGGCGGACCCAGGCGTCAGGCTCTCTCTTGTCCAGGACATAGTCAAATCCTGGGACTTGGCAGCCCCTGGGGCTTCGGACCCTCCAAAGGTGTTCGAGCAGGAGATAGCCATGGCTGAGGTCTTTGCCCGGGAGTGGAAGGCTGTCGTGGAGTGTCGGCGGTTAGAGAGGCTCGTCTCCCGATACCAGAGCTGCTGTAAGAGGCTGCAGGCGGACCTAGAGGCCCGTGAGACCGAGAAGAAAGAGTTACAGTGTCAGCTGAAGAAGGCCGCGGCTGATGCGGTCCAAGCCAGAGAGGAGGACTACCAGTAAGGCCGCTCCGACAACCTCGGATTCCTCCGCAAGGTCGTGTTAACCCTAGCAGGCAAATTTGCGGACAACCGGTATTTTGAGGCCTACCTGCATTTTGTGGACGAGTGTGAGCGGGCCGCTGCGGAGGGCCGTGACCCTGAGGAGGTGGAGTTCACCCCTCCTTCGTCCGAAGGTGAGGCTGCCGAGGACGAGGCCACCAATCCCTTAGAAGCTGAAGCCAGCGCGTCCGAGGAGGAAGAGCACGAGGACGGTAGAGAACCCGATGTGTAGTTCCCATCCCCCTTCTTTCTTTATGTTTGTTTTCATTTTCTGTTTCAGTAATGGCTGTAAGGAGTTGGGTTTTGTTTCATACTTAATGAAAGAATGTTCCCTTCTTTTCATCGTTCTGCATGTTTGCCTTTACATTTTCCACTTTTTCTTTCGTTTGCAGTTGTACTTCATTCTTTCTTCATCCTCATGATAGCGACCCTCAAGCAAAAGAATAAGAGGCCGTGCTTGAGGACCCTTAGCCCCCAATGGGGCTCAGAGTCTAGCGACCTTCCCTGAGGCCGTGCTCAGGGAACCCTAGCCCGCAGCGGGACTGAGAGTGTAGCGACCTGCCATAGGGTCGTGCTCAAGAACCCTTAGCCCACAGGGGGACTAAGAGTGTAGCGATTGGCCGTAAGGCCGTGCTCGAGGACCCTTAGCCTGCAGAGGGACTAAGAGTGTAGTGACCGGCCGTAAGGCCGTACTCCAGGACCCTTAGCTCGCAGAGGGGCTAAGACTGTAGCGACCGGCCATAAGGCCGTGCTCATAGACCCTTAGCCCGCAGAGGGGCTAAGAGTGTAGCTACCGGCCATAAGGTCGTGCTCAAGGACCGTTAGCCCGCAGAGAGGCTACGAGTGTAGCAACTGGCCATAGGGCCGTGCTCAAGGACCCTTAGCCCGCAGAGGGGCTACGAGTGTAGTGACCGGCCATAAGGCCGTGCTCAAGGGCCTCTACCCCGTAGAGGGGCTAAGTGTGTAGCGACCGGCCATAAGGTCATGCTTAAGGACCCTCAGCCCGCAGAGGGGCTAAGAGTGTAGCGACTGGCCATAGGGCCGTGCTCAAAGACCCTTAGCCCGCATAGGGGCTAAGAGTGTAGGGACCGGCCAGAGGGCCGTGCTCGAGGACCCTTAGCCCACAAAGGGGCTAAGAGTGTAGCGACCGGCCATAAGGCCGTGCTCAAGGACCCTTACCCTCAGAGGGGCTAAGAGTGTAGCGACCGTGCTCAAGCTGGAGCAAGAGGTAGACAGGTGTGCAAAAAGTGGCCGCCCGGGCCTAGATATTCATTATGGAGAGTGCACTGGGTACATGTCAGAGGGATAAAAAAGAAAGAACAAACGTAGGCCTAAATGTGATATGTCCTCGGATTGGTGCTATACCTGGCCCGTGGGATGAGAGTGCCCTGGAGAGTCTCCGGTCGATATGTGCCGGGCAGATCTGCGAAGTGACCTTGTAGGGACCTTCCCAGTTAGCAGTTAATTTGCCGTGCTCCCCTGCGCGAGCAACAGCCTCTATGCGCTGAAGAACGCGATCACCGACCTGGATGGGTTGAATCCTGACTGCGCGATTGTATAGCTGCACGATGCGAAGTTTGTAGAGAGCCTCGCGGAGAAGGGTATCACTGCTAATAGAAGAGAGGAGGTCGAGGGCTCCACGTAGTGAACGCCTCTTGGAAGGTTGCCAATCGATGGGTATGGAGGGCCACTTCAACGGGCAAGATAGCCTCGGAACCATAGGCGAGCGTGAATGGGGTCTCTCTTGTAGCAGTCTTCTCTGTGGTGTGGAGGTACCATAGGATACCATGCAACTCGTCCGCCCATTTGCTTTTCGCGTGGCAAGCTTTTTCTGTAAACCGTGGAGGATGGATTTGTTGGGCCCCTCGACCTCGCCGTTAGTTTGGGGATGCGCCATGGCTGTAAAACGGGCTTGGCAGCCCAAGTTAATGAGGTAGTCCGTGAGCTTGCTAGTGTCAAATTACCGACCATTGTCGAAAATTATGACGTGAGGGATACCAAACCAGGTGATGATGTTGCGCCATATAAATTTACACACCTTAGCCGTGGTTATGGATGCGACGGCCTTCGCTTCGATCCACTTGGTGAAGTAGTCCACTGCCACAAAAAGGTACTTGCGTTGGCCTGTGGCCTTGGGAAAAGGGTCGAGGATTTCCATGCCCCACGTGGCGAATGGGAGGGGACTGACTATCGGTTTCATGGTGGTGGATGGGACTTGTTGGATGGGCTCGAACTTCTGACACTTGTTGCAAGTCCGCACCAGCGTCATTGTGTCCTCTCGTAGACCAGGCCAGAAGTAGCCGGTTCGAATGGCCATTGCTAACGCGCGGCCTCTCGCGTGCAAGCTGTAAATACCTGCATGTAGTTCCTCCAATATCCTTTTTCCCTCTACTAGGGTTACGCACCGTAAAAGAGGTCGGGCGAAGGATCGCTTGTAAAGAATCCCCTCGTATAAGATGAACCAATTCGACCTTTTCTTTACCTTCTCAGCCTCCTTAGGGTCTGCGGGCAATGTTCCGTTAGTAAGATACGCGCGAATAGGCTCCATCCATGTTGGGCTTCTATCCAGCCACAGCACCTCATGCAAGTCGATGCTCCTTTCCATCAAAGTCTCCCACTGGATGTTCTTCGGCTTCCCATCATCAGAAGAGCTCGCCAGTTTAGACAGGGTGTCTGCCTGTCGGTTCTCCGAATGAGGAATGTGCGCGATGGAGAAATGTTTCAATAACTTGGTGGCCTCGCTAACTCGCCGGACGTACGGACCTCGTCCTTTACCTTATACGTTCCATTCAGTTGGCTGACGACGAGCTGGGAATCAGAAAAGGCTTAGACATAGTTAGCTCTCGCGGTGTGGCAGAGTTCTATTCCCGTAATGAGGGCTTCATAATCGGCCTCGTTATTAGACACTTTGAACATGAACTTGAGGGCGTGCTCATACAGTGCCCCCCCTAGGACTCTCAATAAGGAGGCCGGCTCCACTGCCGTCTTTAGTGGGTGAGCCATCCACATATAAGTTCTAGGGCCGTGGTTGAGAATCTTCCTTAGCAGGGGCCGTGCTCTCGGCTAGAAAGTCAGCTAAGGCCTAGGCCTTGATGGCCCGCCGTGGTTCGAAGACGAGATCGAAACGGGAAGGCTCCATAGCCCACTTCAGGAGACGTCCCGAGGCATCCAATTTCTGTGGGACCTTCCTTAGGGGTTGGTCAGTTAAGACCAAGATCTTATGGGCTTCGAAGTAGGGCCTTAGCTTTCAACTAGCCATTACCAAGGCGTACGCAAATTTCTCGATGAGGGGGTAGTTCATCTCTGTGCCTGCCAAGGCATGGCTTACATAATACACTGGCATCTGCACCCTCGCTCACTCGGCTACAAGGACAGCGCTGATCGCATATTCTGACACTGCTAAATACAACAGCAGAACTTCTCCTTCTGCAGGACTGGCGATCTTGGGCAGCTGAGCCAAGTACGTCTTCAAAGCCTGGAAAGCCTCGTCTGCCTGCTCATCCCAATTGAAATTGCTCCGCTGGCGCAAGACGCGGAAGAAGGGCTGGCACTTATCCGTGGAACGGGACATGAACCGACCAAGAGCCGCTATGCAACCCGTCAGGTGCTGCACCTTCCGCACGTTGCAGGGTGGTTTCATATCCAAGATGGCCTGGATCTTGTCTGGATTTGCCTCTATGCCGCGGTTACTAATCATGAAACTGAGGAATTTTCCTGACCGAACCCCGAAAACGCAGTTCTTCGGATTGAGCTTCATGTTGAACGCTCGACGTATCTCAAACGTCTTCTAAAGATCGCTACTGTGGTCTTCTTCGATCTTGCCCTTCACAATCATGTCGTCGACATATACTTCCATAGTTTGTCCAATGAGAGGCTCGAACAGCTTGTTGACTAGGCGCTGGTAGGTTACCCCAGCATTCTTTAGACTGAAGGGCATCACTTTGTAACAGTGGACGTCGCGGTCCATAATGAACGCCGTCTTTTCTTGGTCCTCGGGGCATAGGGGTATCTGGTGATACCCGGAGAATGCATCCATGAAGCTCAGCAGGGCGTGGCCGGCCGTGGCGTCCACCATTTTATCGATCTTTGGCAAGGGGTAGCTATCCATTGGGCAGGCCTTGTTCAAGTTTGTGAAATCTACGCACATCCTCCAGGTCTCATTTGGCTCCTTGACTAATACCACATTTGAGATCCACTCGGGGTACTGACATTCTCGAATGAAGCCAGCCTCCAGCAACTTCTGAACCTCAGCGTTAGCCACAGCTACCCTCTCGCAGCCCATGTGGCGCTTCTTCTGAATAACCGGTTTGCGTTGAGGATCCGTATTTAAGCGATGCTCCATCACAGTTGAGGCGATGCCGGGCATCTCCTCCGGTCCGAAGGCGAAAACATCCTTATATTCTCGCAGGAGGGAAGCTAGTGATTGCCGGTCGGTGGCCACGATGTCGTGTCTGAGTTGCACGGTACGCTCCGACCGTCCCTCCTTGAGCAGTAGGGATTCCACCGCATCTGCGACTTCTGGCCGGGGCCGCAGGGGTTTGGAAGATGCGAGAGTGTGGATTACCAAAGCCTCGGGGACCAGAATGGCCGGCCCTGCCTTTGCCCGCTTCTCCGCCTGGGGTGGTCCCGTGGTCCCACGTTCCCTGGTCCATTCTATGAGGGGTTTTATGCTCTCTAGGTAGCACTCCTGGGCCGTCCGCTGGTCCCCACGTAGCTCCCCGATGTTTCCGTCATTCGTTTCGAATTGAAGCTGAAGGAGGTACGGGGCCACAACAGCCTTCACTCTGTGGAGGGTTGGTCGCCCAATAATTATGTTGTAGATCGTGGGTACGTCAACTACCAGAAAGTCAACCTCAAGGCTTTTGAACTTGTTCTGGTCGCCAAAGCGCACTGGGAGACGAATCATTCCCGTGGGATTGACTTCCTACCCTCCGAAGCCTAGGATAGGATTCGCCATGGGGACGAGGTCACGCCTTGGGTGCGCGAGCCTCTTCAAGCAATCCCAAGTTATGATATCCACGGAGCTGCCCGTGTCGACCAGGATTCTCCGCACAATCGCACTGGCGATCTCCATCTTGACCACCAGAGGGTCATTATGAGGGGAAACAAATCGCGGGGTGTCCTTTCCCCCGAATACCATCGTGGGCGCTGTTACACAGGATCCCTGCTCCATGGTGAGCACTTGCTGCGCGCTTCTAAGTTAGGCTTTCCATGCCGATCGAGTTATTTCCTCCACGTAGCCACCTGCTATGGTGGCCACGACTTCCGTGGAACATTCCTCATCCCACGGCGGGGGCGGAGCAGGTGCCTGTTCTTGTCGAAGGAATCGTGGGCCTCTTTTCAAAAATCAATCAATTTGCCCCTTATCTCTCATGAAGGGCTTTTTTCAATTCTCGACATTCGGTCGTGGTATGCCCGCTCTGCTCGTAGAATTCACAATACTTTCGGGCATTCTGAGGTCAGGGGGTGCAGTCATAAGAGGCGGCTGAAGCAGCATCAGATGTCCTCTAACCTCCATGAGGATGCTCCTTGCGTCGGTGGGGGCAGGATTCCTTTCGACACGATTGAAGCCCATATCCCCAAGAGCCTTCGTCTTCCTCGGGGTGTTTGAGCTGTCAGCACAAATCTCAGTGGCCCGGATGAAGTCCGCAGCCTTCCTCAAGGCCTCCGCCAGCGTCGTCTCCTTTTGCTCTACCAGAGAGAACTTAAAGGGCCCACTCTTAAGGCCATTCAAGAAAGAAGTGTATGCTACCCCGTCTTCCAGGTCAGGAATCAGCACCGCTTTTTGATGAAAGCGTGTGACGAACTCAGCGAGGGACTCCTGTGGCCTCTGCTTGATCTTTAACAAGTGGATGCTAGGTCGCTTCTCCTTGCAACTAGCAATGAACTGACTGATGAATTTATCGGCCGGGTCTTGGAAGCAGGTTATACTCCACGCCACTCCCTTTAAGGTGGCAGGGAAGTAGCGACAGTAGGATGCGTCATCCACATCTTGCACATACATGTGGGCTTTGTAAACTCCTAGGTGCTCTTCCGGGTCTGTGGTCCCGTCATAGAGATCTATAGTTGGCATCTTGACCTTCCCGTAGCGCAGAGCGTTGATGATCTCGGTGCTAAACGGGGTCGAGAAAGGAAGCATGGCTGGCTGAGCGGCTGTCCCAGACACCTTGATGGGGTGTCAGGGTGCCGTTCGACCTCAACCATTGAGGGACTCCTTCTCTCCCTGCCGTGCCGCGGTATCCTGAGGGGAGAGCGGTCCATCCGGTGCAGGTCCTGCCCACGCGTCCCTCTTAGAGGCGGGCTTCGGTACGGTCATGGTGTGCGCGGCACTCCGGACTGGGGCGATGCCTGCTTGAGTTCTCTCCCCTCGGCCAAGAAGTCTGTTCCTACTCCTCGAGCGAAGCGGTCCACCTAGAGTGCATCGCGTAGGGGGGAGAGGCAGTTACCGAGACTACGGTTGTCCCTCGTGCGGATCGGCCGACAGGTTTCACTGTCGCACGCCCCCCTTGCCACCCGGTAGGAAGTCGATCGCTCCTATCTGACCGTGCGACCTCACGGCTACGCTCCATGGGGCGAAGGGACGACATCCCTTCCGGCCGGTGGGAGGGTTCCCCTTCATGGACCAACGGTTATTCAGGGGGAGGAAGAGGCTTGGCCAAGCCTGCCACCTCCATGGCTCTCTTAACTTGTTCAGAAACTTGACGCGTGATGGCGTCGACCATCGTGGACATGAGGCTCTTCAGTGCGTCCACCGTAACATACGCAGCACGCTCTGGGGGTGACATCCTAGCCGCTCGAGGGCTCGCCCGGGAGCTCTCGGAAGCGTCCTCCACCATGGGTGGCGCAGAAGTGTCTTTGGCCGGGGCCTTATCCCTGCGAGTCCGTGCCCGTGTTGCTTCGCTTACCACCATCGCTACCGTCGCCTCCCCACAGACGGTGCCAATCTGATTCCGAAAGAAATCCTTTAAGGTACGGTTGCTGATGACGTGGGACGAAAGGACGGATTTATCTGACAGCTGGGAGTCAACACTTCGTCGTTACCGGCTCTGCGTGGCCCGACCTACAAAAAAGGCAACTCCCGTGTTGTGGATCGGGGAACGCCTCTCCAACGGTCAAATCAGTTCAATGTCCAAGTCAAAGGTCAAAGGGGAGGATGCAATGTCAATTCAGTGTCCATGGTTGCTAACCCTTTTCCCGAGGGAAACAGGTCATTATTTATAGACATATCAGGAAAGGGTAGAATAATAACTTTACCTGAAGTGCCCGCATGGGCCGCCAGTCTCGGTGCAGTTGGGTCCAGAGGAGGCCCCTAGGGTTGCGCTCTGGGCCCTTGAGTAAGCATGGGCTTGAGGGTGGCCCTGGGAAGATGCCTCTTGGGCCCAATACCCCCGTGAGAGCCTGGTCTGTGAGATGGATGGGAAAAAAGTCCTTTGGAAAAAAATCGGATTTTTCCCCAATTATATATATATATATATATATATATATATATATATATATATATATATATATATATTTGTGTGATCCTAACTTTTAAACAGGATTCAGATCCAAGGTGTTAAAATGCTCATTCACGCTTTGTTGCTAGATTCTGCCTCATCTTCTAATGAAATATTAAACCATTGATCCGCCAAAATATTTCTGACTTTCCTTTCCTAAAATCCTGGGCTAAACTTATTACTGCCGAGAAGATGGCAATGCGAACATAAATAAATGACTGTTAGCAGTCTGCAAATCAGCAGGGAATAACTATCTGGGTGTTTTGCCTAGATTTAAAGGTGTACTTAGCCAATAAAGGCCGAAATTAGGTCAATCAGTAGCTTTTGAAAATATTAAAAAAATGTTCTACAATAAGCCATTTCAGGAAGACCAACCGCAGAAACAAAAGTGGCAAATTGCTGCTTTTGTTTCTTGCGTTTAGGATCAGCAAACCTACAAGGATTCATGAAACTTTGCTGCTATACAATTATGCCCCAAAGAACTAAAAATCTCGCGCTTAATTTTATATATATACCATGACATTTCCTAGCTTAGTGCAGTCAGTGTCCCTCTCTCTCCTCACTTTGCTTCCGACTGAAATTAAAATCTCTTTGCAACTTCTCCAAACAAGGCTCTCTTTATAGAATAGTGAAGATGGGAGATACCAAAATCAAGCTTTTAATTCACTATTCTATTGTCATGAAGGTGTCCCCTGTTTTTCCTCTCTTCCTCAATACCCGCATAGCATATATATATATATACACCATGATGATTGTCTCCCTAACCCTAGTTCTTGCTTGGCGGCTAAGCTAGAACCTACTAATTATAATTCAAATACATAGTAGACTTCTAAATGATATACAATATCTATTCTATCACTCCCCCGCAAGTTGGAGCGTGGAGATCCACCATGCCCAACTTGGTCTTTAAGAAGAGGAATGGTCGCTTCCCCAGGGCTTTGGTGAAAATATCTGCCACTTGATTCCTGGAAGAGATATACCGAGTTGCCAATTCTCCAGAAAGCAGTCGTTCACGTACAAAATGGCAGTCCATTTCAATATGCTTGGTCCTCTCATGAAATACGGGATTCTTTGAGATGTGTAGAGCTGCTTGATTATCACAATACAACTGAATCGGTTGAGTAGGAAATACCCGCATGGAAGCCAGAAAGGATTTGATCTAGAGTAAATCACTGGTGACTATAGCCATGGCTCTGTATTCTTCTTCAGCTGAGGAACGTGACACTGTTGTTTGCTTCTTGGTTCTCTAGGATATCGGAGACCCGCCTAAAGAGATGAAGTAGCCACTAATGGATTTTCTGGTCAAGGGACATGCTCCCCAATCGGAATCACAAAATGCCACAATATTTAAGTCTGAGTCACTTCGTAAAAGAATTCCTTGCCCAGGAGTGCCCTTGATATATCGTAACACTCGCTTTGCTGCTTCCATGTGGTCTACTCTGAGGGCCTGCATAAACTGAGAGAGTATATGAACTGAGTAGCTCAGCTCGGGTCTAGTCAGCGTCAGGTAAATAAGTCTCCCTACTAGCCGGCGATACTGTGTGGGATCGGTCAAAAACTTGCCAGTTGCTAATCCCAGTTTATGATTAGTCTCCATTGGAAATTCGGCTGGCTTTGCTCCAAGAAGGCCACATTCTTCAACAATTTCAAGGGCATATTTTCGCTGGCATAAAAATAATCCCTTTTTGCTTCTTGCTACCTCGATACCCAAGAAGTATTTTAGAGGCCCTAAGTCTTTTATATGAAAGCAATTATGAAGGTAATCTTTGAACTGGGCACACAGATCATCATCATTACCCGTTAGCACCAAATCGTCAACATAAATAAGCAAAGCCATAAACTTTTCTCCTTTCTTATACGTGAACAGAGAATAATATGCATAAGACCGAACAAAACCATAGGCAATAAGTTTGGAGGACAATTTTGCAAACCATTGTCTCGGTGCTTGCTTTAGTCCATATAGGGATTTCTGGAGGCGGCAGACTTGATTTGACGTTGTAGTCTTGAAGCCTGGAGGCAGTGTCATATACACTTCTTCATCTAAATCTCCATGAAGGAAGGCGTTATTCACATCCATCTGATGCAGGGCCCATCCTTTTGCAATAGCTACAGTAAGAAAACACCGGATGCTAGCCACTTTAGCCACTGGAGCAAATGTCTCGTTGTAGTCAAACCCTTCTACCTGTTTGTCTCCTCTGACCACAAGGCGAGCCTTATATCTTTCTAGAGTTCCATCGGGTTTATATTTCACTTTATAAACCTACTTACAATTAATAGGCTTGCGTCCTGGTGGTAAGTCAACAATTGCCCAGGTCTTGTTTAACTCCAGTGCTTCTATTGCCTTTGCCATTGCCATGCGCCAGTTGGGATCTTTAACAGCTTCTTGGAAAGTCCTAGGCTCCACAATTTTGGTAATAGCAGCCAAATAATTTCTATGTGCAGAAGTAAAATTATTGCATGTAACATAGTTAGCTATGGGATACGGTTTACCTGAAGATGCTTTTTGGACTAGGTTTGCATTCGAAGAGGGGTTTGAAGCGTGTACAGTGTAGCAAAAATAATCTTGCAAATGACTTGGAGCCTTGCGGACTCGTTGCACCCTAGTGCTTGGGCCTGCATCAAGATTCTGAACGGGCTCTTCCATGACATCTTTTGGACTTCTTGGGCTTTCATCTTCGGGACCGCTTGGACTTTCCTCCATAACACTCCCCCGGACTGCCGAGCTGGGCCTGACTGGAGACCCCTGAGGGACGGACTGGGCCCCATCACCGTTGGGCTGCTGCCTCAGTCCAGAGGTCAGTGTGCTGGACCGGTCCAAGTCAACTGGAACAGGCCCAGAGGAGGCAGGACTAGCGTCACTGCTGTCAGGCCCAGTGGACCTATTCAAGAGCTGGTCGGTGTGTGCAAGGCAGTCATGGGCTGCTGATTCACTTGTGGCTAAAGGATAGACATCTTCATGAAATATGACATCTCGGCTCACAAAGATGTCCCCGGTTTCAATATCATAAACCGTCCAGCCTTTCTTTCCATGTGGATACCCAATAAATATGCACCGTTTGCTGCGCTCCCCAAATTTGTCCTTTCTTCTTTGAAGATTATAAGCATAGCACAAGCATCCGAACACTCGAATATGATCATAAGAGGGTGGTGTGTTAAAAAGAGCTTCATAGAGGGTTTTTCCATTGAGCACTCTGGAGGGTGTTCTATTGATTAAGTGAGCAGCAGTTAAGACACATTCCCCCCATAATTCAGTTGGTAAGTGGGCTTCAAACCGTAGGGCTCTAGCTACATTCAAAATATGACGGTGTTTTCGTTCAACTCGTCCATTCTGTTGAGGAGTATCAGTGCAACTAGTCTCATGTATTATCCCGTGTGTCTTATAAAAAGTTTTCATGGGGTTGGAGACAAACTCGCCACCATTGTCGCTTCTAATGGTTTTCACCTTAGTGTGAAACTAAGTTTGGACCATTGCACAAAAATCCTGAATAAGTTGGGACGCTTACTCGTGGCTTTCATGAGATAAACCCAGACACATCGAGTTGAATCATCCAAAATAGTTAAAAAATAGCTAGCACCACAAAAGGACTTAACGAAGTACGCACCCCATATGTCACAATGTATTAAATCAAAGGGTTGTAGAGCTTTA
Source organism: Carnegiea gigantea (assembly GCA_029747015.1). NCBI lineage: Eukaryota > Viridiplantae > Streptophyta > Magnoliopsida > Caryophyllales > Cactaceae > Carnegiea > Carnegiea gigantea. The sequence goes on from JAKOGI010001914.1 coordinate 20,461, forward strand.
TGTCGACTAACATAAAAAGGTAATCGAGTTTGTTTTGCTTTTAAACACACATCACACAAGCCCTCTTTATGATCATTAGAAATTCCTGAAACAATGCTAGATAAATTTGATAGTGCCTGAGTAGATGGGTGACCCATTCGACGATGCCATAGAGCTGTCGTTACAACCTTGTTAACTTGTACGTCCACCGTTGCATCTCCCTTGTAGAAGTAAACCCCTCTCCGATGCTCACCCGAACCAATCGGCATCTTCGTAATAGGCTCCTATATCACACACAACTTACTATTAAATGTTACAGTACAACAAAGGTCTTCAATCAATTGGGCTATCGATATCAAATTACACTTGAGGTCCTGAACGAACAAAACATCATTTAAGACTAATTTCGGGCCAAGTCTCACCATTCCTCTTTTACTAGCAAAGGTAATTTTTCCATTGGGCAAACCCACTGGTATAGGCTCGATCAAACTTACAGCCGTTAGTAATTTCAAATTGCCAGTCATGTGGTAAGAAGCACCATTGTCTAAGAGCCAATCACACTTACCAGAGAGCCGTTCATTGTTCTCCTTCGGAGTTTCGATGAGACTCAATAATTTTTGTACCTGCTCATCGGTGATTTTGGACAACATAGCCCGAACCCCTTCTCGCCTATCGTCACTGCTACTGCTGTCGGGCGCCTGTGTAGCGTGCGCTAGTTCCCGGGGTTGAAATACTCCACGTCCTCTGCCTGAGTTTTGCCGTCCTCCACCTCGACCGCCTCTCCCTCTACCTCTGCCACTGCGTCCCCCTCGCGTTCCCCAGTTAGCCGGGTAGCCTACCAGCTCAAAGCAGTTGGTTTCTTCATGTCCCAATTTCCCATAATGTTTACAGCTTATCCGATCGATTCTACGGTCTACCTGGGTCACGGCGAAGGCAGTAGCAGCTTCGGTTCTTTGATCTCTCTCCCTCATCACTAGCTTGTGATTTTCCTCCTGCTGAATCATGCTAAAGATCTTGTCGAGAGACGGGAGAGGTTCCAAAGCAAGAATTTGAGACCTCACATTGGAATAGAGATCGTCGTCCAAGCCCATGAGAAACTGATGAACTCTGTCACTCTCTATCATCTTGACATACTGCTCAGCCGCCTCGCACTTGCACACCGGTCGTTTGACATAATTGTCCAATTCGTTCCATAGTCCCATCAGTTTGGAGAAGAATTCCATGACACTCAGAGTGCCTTGCTTGCAGGATGCGATGTCCGATTTCAACTGATGAACCTTAGGTACATTCGGGATGGCATATCGCTTTTTAATGTTCTCCCATATGGACTGAGCAGAGCCGGCATAAGCGATGCTTGCATGTAACTTCGGGTCTATGACATTGAGTATCCACGACGTGACCATGGAATTTACGATGACCCATGCATTCACCTCGACGGGTCTCGCTCCAGTAGTCGTGTCGGGTTTGGTGATGGTACCGTTGATGAAGGCAACTTTGTTCTTTGCTGTCAATGCTGTCAATACAGCTTTCTCCCACAACTCAAAGTTTTTGCCATCAAACTTGAGTGCCGTGATAATGGCTCCGGAGGCATCTGAGGGGTGTAAGTAATACAGAGACTACGGATCGAGGGTAAACTCTGGTGGTTTGTTATTAGTCATCTTGCTGTCCTTAGTTGTGTTTAGATAGCGTGAAGGATCGTTTCTCTGATACCATGTAGAATAGTGAAGATGGGAGATACCAAAATCAAGCTTTTAATTCACTGTTCTATTGTCATGAAGGTGTCCCCTGTTTTTCCTCTCTTCCTCAATACCCGCATAGCATATATATATATACACCATGATGATTGTCTCCCTAACCCTAGTTCTTGCTTGGCGGCTAAGCTAGAACCTACTAATTATAATTCAAATACATAGTAGACTTCTAAATGATATACAATATCTATTCTATCACTCTTCCTCTCCCCTCCCTAAAATGGCATACACTCACACACCCCCCTCTTCAAATTCTCTAGTTCTTTCACTATAGACTGCAATAATAGCAACAGTCTTTCCTAACCGGAGTGCCCTTAGTTTTGATGATTTGAGTTAGACTTTCTGGTTAAAACTAACTTAACCAAGATGTTGGATTATGATTGTTTCACTCCAACAGAATTAATGCTACCGGGAGTTACTGCCCTTTACATTTTGGTATTCTATGAAGAAGTGGCTTTGGTATTTCTTGTCTAATAACTCAGAAGGATTCATCTTGGTGTATTTGAAAATCCAGTGGGAGCAGGAAGGTATGACAGTATAGCATATCTATGTTTGAGATGCCTCATCCTACTAAGCTATACCGTTTACCAAACGTAAGAGATGATAACAGTGTCTGAACTAAGGAGATTATACTCTGAAAAGGAACATAACCAAGGCCATCCCCTAATTATTCTATTATATTATGCAATGACGTTTTGTGAACCATCTTTCGTGTATGTTTCACGTATTATTATGAATAATTAAAAGAAAAAAAAACCCTCATTAATCGATGGGAAAACTTTTTTGGAGGCGGGGGCAAAGGTAGGATGAGGGTTCAGATATATTGGTTCTCAATATTTTTTTTTATTAATTGATAATTTACAAAAATTTTTAATTTTCATTTTATGCTTAACTAACCCCTAAAGATCATATGTGAGATTCTCTCCAAAATTTGTACATAAAGTTGGCATTTATATGGAGGAGTGCGTTCACTCTAATGAAGTTAAAAAATAGATTTTAAAATAAGAAACAACAACACAAAAGGACAAGTGTATACAAAATTTTAAAACCAAAAAAAAAAAATAAAATTATAACAACTAAGCCAAACAATACAATTTTTGAAAGCACTTCTTCTACAATTTAGGCCAAATACTATGTAACTTCTTCAAGAACAGCAGCGGAGAAAATTGCGCATAAGAAACATTTTAAAAATTGGGCTAAACGATCTCTACAAATGAGGGATACGTTAATAAAGGGGGCCACTCGCAGCATTCAAACCTAAGTAGTATCCATCAAAATTATAATCCTTTTAGGATGCTGGCAGCAGCAATTGACATCGGTGAACCTAATTCTTTAGTCATCCAGAGAAAAGTGGTCAGCGTCATAGGTCATTCACTGCAGAATCAGATTTTGAGGTCAAATGTTGGTATTGTGGCTATCATTTTATCTGATAATGGATACCAATGCAGCTGATAATGGATACCAAAATAGCTGCCTTGAATGTAAAGGTGAATGTGTTGTAGTATGAAAGTGAGTATTGTTCCACATTGATAAAATTAAAGAGTTCGAGCATATATATAAGCTTGTGAATTACTCTACTTATTACCAATTGACTTTGGGCTGAAACCTCATTTGAGCCTATATTCATGACTCTTTATTTATAGACCAATTGATATAAAATTTAACATCGTATAGATAAATTGCTCGAACTTAATTTGTCACCGCTCCCATTTGATTAAAATTGTGTGCACATGTTGAGCCTTGTTAATAGCCCGCACTTGAAGAGGTGTGTTGGAGCATGAAAGTGCATGTTTGTCCCACATTAATAAAAATGAAAGAATATGAAAGTGAATGTTTATCCCACATTGATAAAATTAAAGGGTTTAAGCACGTATATAAACTTGTGATTACTCCACTTATTACCAATTAATTTTGGATTAGAATGTAACGCCCCCAAATTCAACATGTTCTACTGTTTATATTCTCCTTAATAAATCACTCAATTGTAATCTGATAAATCCAATTACAGGGGCGTTACCGCCATCCCAAGGGACAAGGCTTAAAGTATGTGTCCTGGAATAATATAGTTAAGCATAACCTCAGCTGTACACAATCACACATCATCATCCATTCACAATCCAGCGTTAACCAATGTAAGGTTTATAAACCATAGTAAGATAATTCACCATGCAATCTACATCCGCATACACGGAAGAATTCAAAATACAACTTTAAAGTATCCATATACTATATCACTGCTGAGATTTCCTTACTCAACTTATCATCTTCCGCTGCTTTGCTAGCATGAGGGCAATTCTCTGAGCACTTGCCTAAAACAAAACATAAAAAGCATTTCGAACTGTGAGCTGAAGCTCAGTACATACATTCCTGAATTGTTAAATGATCATTAAAATACTGGTTGGACCCACTTTGCAATTCATTTTAAGTTAAAATAGTGAATGAGATGATGTAAACTGTAATGCTAGTTATTATCTGATAGTGAACCCCTTGATACTGTTACGATCTATGGATAGGTGTACACTTGCCAGGCCGACCGGGGGACCTGGCCTGAAGCCGCGTGGGTAACTGAAGGGCAATTTTCTGTAACCGATAACTGATGGGGTCACTAATTATGTGATAAATCACTGATTAAACTAATTCATTGATGTACTTATCAAAACATTACGATTTCGATAAATACATGCTGATTTCTAAAGATACAGGCAATGAACGTACCTGAAGTCTTTAAAATGATATTTCACTTGATAATACGTAAGCATAAAGGAAAATAATAGACTAGGCCCTGATTCTGCTAAAGAAATATAATTATAATACGTAAGCATAAAGGAAAATAATAGACTAGGCCCTGATTCTGCTAAAGAAATATAATTATAGGTAAACGTAGCTAGTAAACTATGTTCACTGACATAATTTACTACAATTCCAATGATTCAATATTAGGCAAGTTACAACAAAATGATTTGAAAAATAAATCAGTTAGGGTTATTGATACAACAAACTAATACAAAATAGACCAATTGGAATGATTGAGCTGCTAATAAAAGATTTCAATTGATATAATTGAAATATGAGTTCTGAGATTTTGAAATGGATAATGGAAAGTGTGATGCTTCTGAAATGGATAATAGAATGGTTAATACTTCTGAAATGGGTGACAAATGGTTTATGCCATAAGGGGTGCTGTGAGGTTCATAAAAGCTCATATAACACCCTAACTTGGTCCAAAGGACACTGATTTTGAGTTATTACTCTGCTCACTTCCCAAATTATATTTTCATACTTATTTAACTCAGTTTTCAACCCAAGTAAGCTTCTGTACATAATCAAACTTGTTGAACTCACTACACTTTGTAATTTCCTTGCAATACCCATAATTATATGGAACTTCTAAAAATATTTCCAAATGTCACGATTTTGCATTCACTCATGTTACCGATTGATGGTCTGCATTAGAAAGTCCATATCTTTCACTCCTGACTTCCAAATAAGATGTAAAACCCCAATATGGAAAGCTCCTAGTGTCCATTAAAACTTTCATTAAGGACACAAAGCATGATTCATATAGTAAAGTCTCTAAAATTAGGGTAGAACACAGACATGCACTATTTCAGTTCAATCCGCGCAGTCGTAACAAAAGGACCATAACTTTTTCCACAGAACTCAGATTAAATGATTCAAAAGGCATGTGAAAGCTAACTCATTGATCTATCCACACACTAAAAATCACAAATTTTCAATGAGCCAATCAATACTAGTTTTTCCGTCAATTCCACTGTTCAACACTATTCCTAGTTTCAATGTATTCTGCATAGTCTTCAGTAAATTGGTCATAACTTTGTCCACACAACTCGAAATTGAGTAATTCTAAAGCCTATTGAAAGATAACTCATCAAGCCATCAAAATCATGAATTTTGGATGTGCCAAGTAATACCAGTTTTCTCTCAAAGTGACCCCTATTTTAGGTCTGTTGACAGCTCAATAACCACATATTTGCAATCTTTTCTTCACATAGCCACCCACTAAAATCACTCTTTAACTTACATAAATCAGCATAAATATCTTGATATTCATTACCAATGTCAAAATCCATTATTACACCCTAAACTTGTATGATTAAGAAGTAACCCTAACCCTAGCATAATCCAACTTCAGCTCCATCATGATCCATCACAACATAACTCTTAATTCAATCAAATCAACATGATCCATCATTAAAACAATCAAAACAAGAAGTAAAAACCATTAATCCTAAGAACAAGATTGTAGGCACTTACTTTGAGCTTGAAACAAGTGGAGATGGAGATGATATTTGGTGATATTGAGGGTGAAAGATGATAGCCGGTGGAGGGAGGTGGTTGAGGATTGAAATCCTTGCCGAAGAGTGGACGGAAAGTGGGCGGAAAATACCATAATAAGGTAGGGAGGGGCTACTACCATGGGGTAGAGAAAAGGAGGAGAGAAGAGGAGAGAGAAAGTGTCTTGAAAAATTACTTGGTGTAAATGAAATTTAAGCAAATAAATGCTTGGCTGAAAATTAAGCACAAGAAATCAGCTTTTGCTAATGATAATTAAGGCTTAATGATGGTAATTAGATAAGCAAATGGGTTAGGAACCTGTTGGGCCAAAATTGGCCTCAATTTGGGCCCAAAAGAAAATTAAACCGTATGCGATTAAATTTTCCCTAACTCGAAATTAAATGTGATATCATGAAAAATAATTTAATCTTTTAAATCATAATTATCGGGGCCTAATATCAATTTCTCCGAAAATTTTTTTTCGGTAAATGAAACTCGAATTGCAAAATAGGGCCCAAAATAAATTTTCCCAACCGGAATAACTAGATGAGATAAATGAATGTGAAAAATAAATAACATGGCTTAATTAAATAAATCAACATGATTTAAGGTCGGGCTATTACAGTCTTCCCCCCTTAAAGAGTTTCGTCCTCGAAACTTATGAACTTTGACTATCATGCAAGGTGACTTCAAATAAATAAAAGTGCTTGGCTTTCACTTCTTGCTCAGTTTCCCAAGTAGCTTCTTGGGAAGGTATGATTTGCCCAAGGCAATTTGATTTAAGGTATCTGCTTGATATTTAACTGTTTAATCCTATGATCTAATATCTGACTTGGATATTCTTGAAACACAAGACCCTCAATGATTGCAATGGATTTGATTATGACAGTATGGTCAGAATTTTAAATGTACTACCTGAGTTGTAAGGTAAGGAACACAAAACATGTTATGCACATGTTTGAGTTATACAGACAGATCTGGTAGATAAGTTATGGAATTCAACCTTTCAATGAACTGGTATGGTGAAACTTTCTTACACCCTTAATTGATGAACCTTTCTGAAAAACCTTGTTACATGCATGAAAGTCCAAGAATCTCCTTTTTTTATCAACATAGCGTTTCTATTGCTTTCAATAGGATATTTTCAAGAATCTTCTAACATGTGTCACCTTATTAAATGTTGGAGAAGATCTTCATGACCCATAAGATGATTTGCTATCAATGTTTGCCGCCGTTTTGTCCTGATGTTTAATGAAGGGTTCTCTGCTAGTGCTATCACAATGTTGACTGCTGGGAGTTCCATACTTTCTTCAAATGCAAATATTGATTGTAGGTCATGAAGTACTATAGGCTCCAACTTAGAAGAGTTGATCCATTGATATTTTTAGATGCTTGCCTATCTGTTTCAGGATGATAAGAACTGTAAAAGTTCAATCTCGATTTAAAGGCTCTTTGAAGTGTTGGCCATAACAGGCTTGAAATCTCTGATCTCGGTCATACACTATATCTGAGGGAATCCCATGATAAAATTCATTGAAATTAAATCCCTTTCTCAAGGTTTTGCTTTATTCTTTGGAGCTCAGGATCATCATGCTGATTCACTCTAATTTCCTCCATTAGAGAGGACTGTAAGGTAGGTGTCGGTATTTGTACATTGGCCTTCCTGTATGACACTAATTGAATGTCCAAGTCCTCAAGTTCTTTCAAGAAATTCAGTTGAGTAGTCACTACAGTGTTTAAGGTATATTGTGCCTTCCTATTCAGGGCATCTGCCACAATATTCCTCTATCTTGATTGATATTAGATCTGCCACAACTGATGTTTCATGTCGACTGAGCTTCTTTTGAGAGAAGATATACTTCAAACTGTGATGATCAGTATTGATTTTGCATGATACTCTATATAAGTAATGTCTTCAAATTTCTACTGCAAAAACTACAGCTGCTAACTCCATATCATGGGTAGGTAATCCTTCTCATAGGGCTTGAGTTGTTGGGAGGCATAAGCCACCAGTTTAACGTCTTGCTAACTTTATAACTTTCTTCAACAAATTGATCAGGGAGTACAATATTTGTCAAATCTTTCCTGAACTCGATGATTCCCTACTAAACTCAAACGGTTTCTAATCTCAATGCATTGGTGGGTCTTGAGCACTTTGTAACTACGTTGACCTTTTGCAATTCAATCTTAATCTCTTCCTTTGGAACCACATGTTCCAAAAATACATTTACTTCTGTAATTGATGCTTCCTTAAGGTCTATAACACTATCCTGAAATGAACAGTATGCTCATCTTTGTCCTTAGAGTATTTCAAGATATCTTTTATGAACACCATCATAACTTGTCTAGATATGGTCTGAAACTCTATTCATAAGATCCGTAAAGGCCGCATGGCCATTGGTTAAGCCAAAAGGCTTCACAGTGAATTCATTATGACCCAAACATGGTCCGTAGTGCGGTTTTGGTAATATCTTCAGGTATAATCCTAAGGTGATGATACTCTGACCTCAAATCAATCTGAGATATGACTCATGTTCTTTGCAGTTGAGCAAATAAGTCACCTACGTGGGGCGATGGGTATTTTTTTTTTTATGGGGATCGTGTTCAGCTCCATGAAATAATATATAACCACAAGGTTTCATCCTTCTTCTTTACAAATAGGACTAGGCGTCCCATTGAGGAACATTTGGGTGATCTGATAAATATTTTCTGTAATGGCTCATCTAACTGAAACTTCAGTTCTTTAAGCTCAATTGGGGCCATAAGATATGAGGTTTTGGAGATAGATTGAGCATTAAGGATTAATTCAATCTCGTAATTAATTTCTCTTTGCAGAGCACTCCTGGAAATTCTTCAGGAAGACATCTATAGATTTGCAAACTATAGGGATATCTTCTACTTTTTCCTTCCTTAGGATGAATGTTAATAGCATAACACCAATACACAACTTATCCTTCACATAAGAGCTCACTTGTTTCCATAACAGAATTTAAAGGGCAAAGTTTTTCCTTTCTGTGACCACGAAACATATTTCTCTCCCTTGTTCATCTCTTGAAATAACCTTAGGGTCCTAACAATCTATCTTGACCTCATAAGTGCACAACCAGCTCATTTCCAAAATGATATCAAAGTCTGACGAGTGAAATTGAATCAAAACTCCAGGGAAAACTATCCCACCAATAATGATTGAAACAAATTTGTGAGAGGTAGAAACTCAACTCTAGAGTCATTAGATAACTTGATTCCATAATTGATTTCTGCCTTCTTAATCTCAAGGTTCACTTGCATTGCAGATTGGGTGAATATAAATGACTGAGTGGCAATTGAAGTACGCAATACACAAAAGGGCTTCAAAATTGAAATAGAGTTCCTGTAACTACTGAACCAAAGGTGGTGACTTCTTTCTTACTCAACATATAAGCCCTTCCTACAGCTGCAGGCCTTGAAGATTAGAGCCCTTCCTGTAGCTTTCAACCTTCAGGAATAGGCAGCAATGAAGTGCTCTGGGCTACTGCACCACATGCATTTGTTAGTTCCCACTTAACAATCTGGAGCGGTGTACTTAGTTCTTTCACAAATAGGCTCTAAATGAAGTCATGCCCTAAGAGCCTATTCGTAAGAGTGTTCCACTAAATATCGGTTTCACCCGTTAGATAAAATGTTTCAATGTTCACCTATTATCCTCTGAAACCTCTACGACAGTGAAAAGGTTCCACTGGGTCATACTTTCACTCTAGAGTACTTTAGTATGAATCAGTTGAAGATATTTGTCCAATGGGCAGTAATTCATCAAAATTTCTCGCTGATGCAATCCAAATGCATGGTAAAGATTTTGATTGTCAAACTTTAGCTTTGTACAAGTGATCTTCAAGAGAAAACTGAGGTTGCATCAGCCAAAAAGGTAGACACATTGCGTTCCCCTTAGCAATGGATTCTACAAGTTTGATGATAACCAACCTTTATACAAAGCGTAGCTAAGATCTACCTTCTATTCAAGCATGCTACAAAATTATAATCTATTGACATGGGTGTAACCCAATCATAATCCAGCTACTAGCAGCAATTGAGCTCTTAAAAGAGGAAAAGGTGACCAGAACTGATGAAGATGTAACATGAGAGTGAATGATAATGCAATTTGATGGGGAGATGCCATGAAGACAAAAGATGAAGCCCCTGGTCAATGTAAGGAGTATCCAATAGTTGATAATCCAATAAGGATAATGGTAGATGGTATGTTACCCGAAGGTGCAGTGAAATATTTTCAAGAGTAATGCCTATTTCACAGATGGAGGTGGGGTCAATGGACTGTGTACAAGGGTCTGGGCAATTGAAGCAAGTCTTGAATTACATTGGATTGAAGCAAAATGTCTCTTTAAAGTGTCATTGGTTTCTCTTATATGGAATAGTCTGTAGTCAATGGTTTCAAACTTATGTACCATAGAACAAGCCTCTCCGAAATTCTACAATTTAGGGGATACTACATCAAGAACCCCCTTATAGCTCGCCTAGATGAGATTCTTGGTTACAAAAGAAAATATCTGCAATTAATGAGGCATATTGAAGTAATTGCCACTTGGATTCGGGAAGCACACAAAATGGCACCCATATGATGAGGAAATATAAGTTCAAAATTGTATGTATCCACTGACTTGAACAATCTGTACCATCAGACTTCTAAGCTAAATTTTATTAACCACTGGTCTCCAAATGTGCTGCAATATGGGTCCTTGGAAAGCTTACTTTTTGTACTTTGACATAAACTAACTAAAACATCTCTATCTGATGGAATACATAGGCTGCAAGTGGACTAAATTCTGACCTTGTGCATTAGGATTCTGCCTAATTTGCAGACTTTGACTTGTCTAATAGTTTTGAATAACCAAATGACCTCTAATCCACTTGAAACTTGTTTCATATGAAAGATATCTCCTTAAACTTGAAGTTAGAATGGAGAACCCTTGCATAAATCATATTGATCATAGACAAAAGTAACCTCAAGGTCGGTTCTTGTGCACTGATCAAAACTGCCAAGTTGATTGAACTTGTGTATTCCACCCATACTTGGTTTTCCCTATGCATTTGACCTCAAAATGAGTCAAGGGCCTTTCATAGGACACATTTGTAGCAACTCCCAACCATAGGGTTAGGAGTGTTAGTGATTCCTAAATTTCTGGGACGAAACGGACAGAGTTTCACCTGTAAACTGACCATTTTCCAGGTTTAAAGCCTTACATCACATCCCCTGCACTGAATAGAAGTATAAAAGGATATCAAATCAAGTTCAACGGCTACACATTGGAGATCATAACTCTACGGGCCACACGCCCGGAGTACAAGAGTTTACATCCTAAAAATAAACAAATTCAGCTAAAAAGACGATATACCATTCAGATGGGTGGCTCATATGACCATACGTAAATGCATTGGAGCACCTTCAACTTGTTATTCAAAATCTCCGTCAAATCTGCTACTTGAGATCAAACTATATATACTTTATATGGATCCATCTGACAAGGAACAATATACGAGTAAAATATGTGTGAGATATGGAGACATTACCAGTGTCACAAATCTCCCATGATATCATAATAATCTTCATTCCTCACTAACCAACTTCTCAGTATCTTAACTCCATACTCTATATCCCATAAAGAAACTCTCAACCTAGCTCTGATACCAAATCTGTAATGCCCCCAAATTAAACATGTTCCACTGTTTATATTCTCCTTAATAAATCACTCAATTGTAATCTGATAAATCCAATGATAGGGGCGTTACCGCCGTCCCAAGGGATAAGGCTTGAAGTATGTGTCCTGGAATAATATAGTTAAGCATAACCTCAACCATACACATTCACACATCATCATCCATTCACAATCCAGCGTTAATCAATGTAAGGTTTATAAACCATAGTAAGATAATTCACCATATAATCTACATCCTCATACATCGAAGAATTTAAAATACAACTTTAAAGTATACATATACTGTATTACTGCTGAGATTTCCTTACTCAACTTATTCTCTTCCGCTGCTTTGCTAGCATGAGGGCAATTCTCTGAGCACTTGCCTAAAACAAAACATGAAAAGCATTTCGAACTGTGAGCCGAAGCTCAGTACATGCATTTCTGAATTGTTAAATGATTATTGAAACACTGGTTGGGTCCGCTTTGCAATTCATTTTAAGTTAAAACAGTGAATGAGATGATGTAAAACTGCATTGCTAGTTATTATCTGATAATGAACCCCTTGATACTGTTACGAGCTATAGATAGGTGTACACTTGCCAAGCCGACTAGGGGACCTGGCCCGAAGCCGCGCGGGTAACTGAAGGGCAATGCCCTGTAACCGATAACTGATGGGATCACTAATTATGTGATAAATCACTGATTCAACTGATTCATTGATGTACTTACCAAAACATTATGATTTCAATAAATACATGCTGATTTCTAAAGATACAGGTAATGAATGTACCTGAAGTCTTTAAAATGATATTTCACTTGATAATACGTATGCACAAAGGAATATAATAGACTAGGCCCCGATTCTGCTAAAAAAATATAATTGTAGGTAAATGTAGTTAGTAAACCATGTTCACTAACATAATTTACTATAATTCCAATGATTCAACATAAGGAAAATTACAACAAAATGATTTGAAAAATAAATCAGTTAGGGTTATTGATATAACAAACTGATACAAAATAGACCAATTGGAATGATTGAGCTGCTAATAAAAGATTTCAATTGATATAATTGAAATATGAGTTCTGAGATTTTGAAATGGATAATGGAAAGTGTGATGCTTCTGAAATGGATAATAGAATGGTTAATACTTCTGAAATGGGTGACAAATGGTTCATGCCATAAGAGGTGCTGTGAGGTTCATAAAAGCTCATATAACACCCTAACTTGGTCCAAAGGACACTGATTTTGAGTTATTACTCTGTTCACTTCCCAAATTATATTTTCATACTTATTTAACTCAGTTTTCAACCCAAGTAAGCTTCTGTACATAATCAAACTTGTTGAACTCACTACACTTTGTAATTTCCTTGCAATACCCATAATTATATGGAACTTCTAAAAATATTTCCAAATGTCACGATTTTGCATTCACTCATGTTACCGATTGATGGTCTGCATTAGAAAGTCCATATCTTTCACTCCTGACTTCCAAATAAGATGTAAAACCCCAATATGGAAAGCTCCTAGTGTCCACTAAAACATTTATTCAGGACACAAAGCATGATTCATATAGTAAAGTCCCTAAAATTAGGGTAGAACACAGACACCACTATTTCAGTTCAATCCGCGCAGTTGTAGCAAAAGGACCATAACTTTTTCCACAGAACTCAGATTAAATGATTCAAAAGGCATGTGAAAGCTAACTCATTGATCTATCCACACACTTAAAATCACAAATTCTCAATGAGCCAATCAATACCAGTTTTTTCGTAAATTCCACTGTTCAAAACTATTCCTAGTTTCAATGTATTCTGCATAGTCTTCAGTAAATTGGTCATAACTTTGTCCACACAACTCAAAATTGAGTAATTCAAAAGCCTATTGAACTCATCAAGCTATCACTACATCAAAAATCATGAATTTTGGATGTGCCAAGTAATACCAGTTTTCTCTCAAAGTGACCTATGCTTTAGGTCTGTTGACAGCTCAATAACCACATATTTGCAATCTTTTCTTTACATAACTACCCACTAAAATCACTCTATAAATATCTTGATATTCATTACCAATGCCGAAATCCATCATTACACCCTAAACTTGCATGATTAAGAAGTAACCCTAACCCTAGCATAATCCAACTTCAACTCCATCATGATCCATCACAAGATAACTCTTAATTCAATCACAACAACATGATCCATCATTGAAACAACCAAAACAAGAAGTAAAAACCATTAGTCCAAAGAACAAGATTGTAGTCAGTTACTTTGATCTTGAAACAAGTGGAGACGTAGATGATATTTGGTGATTTTGAGGATGGGAGATGATAGCCGGTGGAGGGAGATGGTTGGGGATTGAAATCCTTGCCGAAGAGTGGCCAAAAAGTGGCCGGAAAACACCATAATAGGGCAAGGAGGGGCTACTGCCATGGGGCAGAGAGAAGGAGGAGAGAAGAGGAGAGAGAAAGTGTCTTGAAAAATTACTTAGTGCAAATGAAACTTAAGCAAATAAATACTTAGCTGAAAATTAAACACAAGAAATTAGCTTTTACCAATGATAATTAAGGCTTAATGATGGTAATTAGATAAGCAAATAGGTTAGGAACCTATTGGACCAAAATTGGGCTTAATTTGGGCCCGAAAGAAAATTAAACCGTACGCGATTAAATTTTCCGTAGCTCGAAATTAAATATGATATCATGAAAAATAATATAATCTCTTAAATCATAATTATCGAGGCCTAATATCAATTTCTTCGAAATTTTTTTTTTCTGGTAAATGAAAGTCGAATTGCAGAGTAGGGCCCAAAATGAATTTTCCCAACTGGGATAACTAGATGAAATAAATAAATGTGAAAAATAAATAACATGGCTTAATTAAATAAATAAACATGATTTAGGATCGAGCTATTACATGGAACCTCATTTGAGCTTACTTGTCAATGAACTCTCCACGTAAGCATAATGATCTGATGGAGTTCTGCATCAGGAATGAGGATGGCTACTCATCTTGTTAAGACCAAAATGTGGCAGAAAATTTACCAAATGTTAGAAAACTATATTAAAGCCTGAGAAGTCTTACTAATGGCAATGCAATCATAAATACGGAGTCTGGATTATATGGATTATGGAGCGATTCTTTTTTTAAGGTACATATTTTGCTATATGTGGCGGAAACATTTCACTAAGAGATTCCACATACATTCACTAGGAGATGGTAATGATATTGAAGAAAAGAAGAGCTTGTCCGCTATAACTAGATTTGGATAATCACATTCTAAATCATTGATCATCATGTGGGATTTCAATCATTTTCTACAGCTGGATTATCAGATTGAAGGAAATCCTATCCAATATGCAATAATAAAGATTTCCAGGATTATATTTGTGGTAACTGAGCTTCATAACCTCACATGAACTTCGGATGGCAAGGAAGTAGATACAAATGGACAAATAAACAGACATTCGACAGAGGATCTTCTTAAGAATTGGCATGGTCATCATTCATAAGAATTGGTTCTTCAGTTAAAAGCCATCCTTCTCACTGAACATCAGATGACTGACCCTATTTACCCCCAGTAGCTTAGACAATGGAACCGAATGTCATCCTGCTTACAGCGATAACAACTTTTACTGAAGACAAGGCCAGACAAGCTTCATTCCGTATTCCCAGTCAAAGAATAATGGACTTGATGGTTGCAGATGTTAAGGAAAGAATATTCTGTATACATATGTTATGGAAAGGACATTTGGTGCACATATTTCTGCATATTTTTATTCCTGTATAATACCGTGACTTGCAGGTGAAGCTAGGGTTAGCTTAGAGACCTTGTATTGTATATATAGTCTTGTATGTGCTGCCGTGAGAATAAGAGAAATAGACACATATTCTCTACCTTTCCTTTGTGCTTTATTTCATCGTATCAGAGCAGTGCCGTGAGCATTACATTCAAGTTTTGAGCAACCATTAAAGGAGAGGCATTAATATGGCCACGAAAAGAAGGAAGATAAAACTCGACAAACTGAGGCAAAGGGATGTGTTATTAGTCCCCAATCTCCATACTATCTCTCACCGTCAGACGCGCCACTGAAGCTATCATCACTGCAGTAAAATTCAACGACAAAAATTACGACTCCTAGGAGATGGCCATGAGAACAGCCCTAAAGTCTAAAAATAAGCTTGCCTTCATCGATGGGTCTGTCACGAGGCCAACCGATGCCACATTTCTAAAGGCTGCCGCCTGGGAGATGGTGAATTCAATGATCTATTCCTGGCTCTTGAATGTCATAGTACCAAGACTGCACACAAGTATAATGTATGTTGATTCAGCGGAGAGGATGTGGGAGAACCTACAAAAATGTTATTCTGTTCTGAATGTGCCTGATACATCAGTTGAAGGCTAGCATAGCCTCGTGCAAGCAAGAAAGCCTTGAAGTTGTCGAACTCTTCTCTAAGCTCATTGGACTTTGGAGCAAACTTGAGAACTATATCAAAATCCCATATTGCAAGTGTGGTTCGGCAGACAAGATCGTCAGGATGGTGGAAGAAGACAAGACCCATCAGTTCTTGATGGGCTTAACGATGATTCATTTTCCACCATTCAGAGTCAAATATTGGCACTTGGCCCATTGCCATTACTGGACCGGGTGTGCAGCAAGAAGAACACGAAGCAATTGATGATAGATCGTGACAGTCGGTAAGACCAAGCTGCTGCTTTTGTAGCTTCTCACACCGTAAAACAGCACACTGTAAGCACCGAAAAACCGATGTGTCGAAACTGCGGGAAGTATGGACACGACGAGGCTACTTGTTTCGAGATCGTGGGATACCCAACCAATTAGGGTACTTGCGGTTCAGGTCGTAGACGCAGTAGGGGGGCGGTGGTCATAGCGGAAGAGGCAGCGTTGGCAGGGGACATGGCCGTGAATATATGAATGCTGTTCAAGGTCTAACTGAGGCTATAGGCTGCTCAGAAAATGAATAGAGACCCATGTGTATGACTTTACCCAAGAACAGGTAACACGGATTTTGAGTCTTATTGAGACTCTAAAATCCGGGTTTGAGAAGCTTTCGGGTAAGAATTTTAGCTCTTAGATAGCGGAGCCTCGTATCATATAACAAGAAATATGACATGTAGTTTTTACGTGATGTACTTTTTGAACCTACGATGACATGTAATTTAGTGCCTATTGCCAATTAATTTGAGAATTGTTTTGCACCTTTTACTCATAAGCTATGTATGATACAGGACCATACTATAAGGAACATAATTGGAGTGGGTGAGCAACAACAAGGGGTCTATTTCTTTAAGGATGATCTACCACCAAGGTGTCAAGTCAACTCTATCATCTCGCATGACCTTTGGCATTGTCGCATGGGTTACCCTTTAAATCGGGCACTCTCCTTTTTATCTTCTAGGATTAGTAAGAATATATGTCCTAGAGATAGAGTGAGTTTTTATGATGTATACATACGTGCTAAGCAAACTCGCTTGCCTTTTCCTTTTAGTAATAATAAAGCCTCATAAATATTTGAAGTGGTTCATTGTGATATATGGGGTGCTTATCTAGTGGCTTCATTTTGTGGTGCACATTATTTCTTAACTATAGTGGATGATGCTAGTAGAGCGGTATGTGTGTATCTCATGAAAGTTAAAAGCGAGGCCTCTCAATAAGTCAAAAATTTTTGTATAATGGCCAAAACTCAATTCAATGCCAACGTCAAGATTATTAGAAGTGATAATGGTAATGAATTTACCTCTTGGCCAATGAAAAATTTTTATAGGGAACAAGGGATTATTCATCAAACTAGTTGTGTAGATAACCCCACAGCAAAATAGACACATAGAAAGGAAGCATCGTCATATTCTAAATGTTACTACGACATTTTGTTTCCAAGAAAATCTTCCAATTGAGTTTTGGGGGGAGTATGCTTTAATCGCAGCATACTTAATTAATCGCACCTGAAGTTCTATTTTGCATGAGAAAACACCACATGAGATTCTGTTCAAAGAAAAACCTTCTTATGACTATACTAGGGTCTTTAGTTCATTGTCATGTGCCTATTCTCATCAAAGACAAAGATAAGTTCGCCTCTTATAGCAAGAAATGTATTTTTGTGGGGTATCCATATGGCAAGAAAGGATGAATGATATATGACTTGGAGACGAGTGACATTTTGGTGAGTCGGAACGTCATATTTCATGAAGAAGAGTTTCTCTTCAAAAGATAAGGAATGTGCCCAAGAAGGTGCATATGCCTCCGATCCAGCCCATCCGATTACAAAAGAAGGTGTGCATTTGGGCCAACAACATGGGCCATGCATAGAACAAGTTGGCACTAGATGTGAAGTTACAATAGAGTTGGCCTAGCAGGTAGCTTCCGAAATTTAGCCTACATCGCCAAGTGGACTGCTCCTGAGACATATGAACTGGGCCAGCGTATGAATGGATGAGCGCAACAAGCTATGCAATCCACCGAAACTTCAGCCAAGCTAGAAGTTGTGGCCCCAGTAGGAGAATCCACAGACAGAGGGAGTAGGAGAATTGACAGACAGAGGGACTGGTGATCCCGGTGGCCCAGAATTGTGACAAGGACATCGACAACGAAAAGCACCATCGCATCTCCAAGACTACTTATGCTTCTCTATGCAAAGAACAGATCCTTGTCACTTGCCTCACTCCAAAAGGTTTCCTCAGGTAATCCTTATCACACAGCTGTGGAACTAAGATACTTTCATGAATCTGTTAGAGATCCACATTGGAGAGAAGCAATGGCAAAAGAAATTGAGGCACTTGAATTCAATCAAACATGGACTTTTGAAGATCTTCCATCAGGAAAGAAACTCATTAATTGTAAATGGCTTCACAAAGTCGAGTACAAGTCTGATGGGACGATAAAGCGCTACAGGGCACAACTTGTGATAAGGGGAGATGAGCAGGTTGCAGGATTTGATTATCATGAAACTTTTACCCCTATTGCAAAGATGGTGAGTGTTCGGTGTTTTATTTCAGTTGCTGTTACTAAAGGTTGATAACTACAACAAATGGATGTAAATAATGTGTTCTTGCATGGCGATTTAAACGAAGAGGTATGTATGACTTTACCTCCAGGATTTTGAACACCTTAACCCAATAAGATCTGTAAGTTGCAAAAGTCTCTCTATGGTCTGAAACAGGCATCACACCAACAGTTCGCGAAGCTCTCTGCCAAACTCCTTTTGTTCGGCTTTGTTCGCTCCTATGCAGATTACTCTCTGTTCACTTACAAAAGAAAGATGTCTTCATGGCTCTTTTAGTTTATGTTGATGATTTGGTTCTTGCTGGTAATGATCCAAAAGCTTGTGCTGAATCTAAAGCATACTTACACAAGTGCTTTTGTATAAAGGATTTAGGTCCTCTAGAATACTTTCTAGGAGTTGAAGTTGCCAGGAACTCACGAGGGATATTTCTATCACAACAAAAACATGCCCTTGAAATTGTTAATGAGTGTGGACTTCTTGGTGCTAAACCTATTGCATTTCCAATGGAGCCCAATCACAAATTGGCTCTAGTAGACGGCCCAACTTTGAGTGATCTGATACAATGCAGGAGATTGCTTGGTCGTCTGATATATCTTACTATTACCAGACCCGAGTTGTGTTATGCAATTCACATACCGTCTCAGTTTATACTAGAACCGAAGATAGAATATTTTGAGGCAGCCAAGTGAGTTTTGCATTATTTAAAAGGAACTCCTGGGTAGGGACTTCTATTAAGAAGTCAATTTGATTTACATATTTACGCATATTGTGATTTTGATTAGGGAGCTTGTCCAGTTACACGCCGCTCATTGACGGGGTATTTTGTTACTCTTAGAGGCTCTCCTATATCTTGAAAAACAAAGAAGAAAACCATAGTCTCTTGCTCTTCTACTAAAGCTGAATATCAAGTCATGGCAATGGTGACGGGTGAGCTCATTTGGCTTAAGTCGTTTTTGGCTTCTCTTGGTGTGTTTCATGGTCAGCCTATAAGGTTATATTGCGATAACCAGGCAGCTCTGTACATTGCTAAAAATACTATTTTTCATGAACGAACCAAATATATTGAGATTGACTGTCACTTCATTCGGGAGCTACTCTTGTCCAAAGAGTTGATGATAGCCTACATTCTATCTCGACTCTAATTAGCTGATATATTTACCAAGGCCTTGGGCAAGCAATAGTTTCTCTCTCGGCAAGGCAAGTTAGGCATGATTAATCCACGTGCTCCAACTTAAAGGGGAGTGTTAAGGAAGGGATATTCTGCATACATATGTTATGGAAAGGATATTTTGTACACATATTTCTATATATTTTTATTCCTGTATAAGACCGTGACTTGTGGGTGAAGCCAAGGTTAGCTTAGAGACCTTGTATTGTATATATACTCTTGTATTGTGCTGCTGTGAGAATAAGAGAAGAGAAATATACACATATTCTCTTCCTTTCCTTCGTACTTTATTTCAGCAGAAGTGGTTTTTCAAGTCTAGCTTAGATATCAGAGGTAAGGAAAGGATGTCACAAAAGTTATGCATCAATTTTTTGGAACTGGTATTTGTTTAGGGAATGGAACATAAGGTTACTTTACTAGCGCCAAAGGTTGTAAACCCAAGTACCTGTGATAACTATGCCTGAACTAAGTAATCTAAGTCGTCGTAAAATCTTTAAATAAGTTTAATCACATACAATTAAGTAAAAAATATACATTGGTATATAGATACGAATACGCAACCTGAATAATAGGGGGTTTCGACTTAAGTGAAATCAATCCGCTTAATGATTAAAGAAAAGGAAAATAACAAATACAAATACAAAAATAAAAAATGAGCATTAGCCAATTGCATGGTCCATAAATTTTAGCACATGATAAAATTGAAATAGGTAAGAACCAAATTTTGACAAGACTTTTTTGGAAAAAGGGAAGGGGGAGATGATTTATCAAGTTCAAAAAAGAACCATTTACCTTTGGGACCATTGAAGTTTAGTTGTAATAATTTGTATGATGCACTTTTCTAAAATTGAACTTTCAGTACCATTGAACTTTTGTGCAATAAACTTTTAGGGGACAAGTCACCATTGAGTTTTAAATATAGCTCTAAAAAATTTTCATATTTGCAAACTTTACCTCAATCTTAAAAGACTTACATTTGAAAATTTTTATTTTCTTCATGTAATATTATTCTTATTAGCACTACTGAAAGCCCTCTTTAATATGGTATTAGATCCATCTGACCAAAAATAATTAAGATAAGTAACAATTAATTAAGCTAATTAACTATGTTTAATGCTTGAATCGTCATCTACTTGTCCTGGTCCTAATTATTCACATATTATGCACTCATCAAAAGGAGGCACTTCCGTATGCAATTAAACTATGTCATTGATGTAGTTTTAGAATTAAATACTAAATTAGTGAAAATCAAGACTGAAGTTAAGGAGATTAAGAAGCAATTGTTAGTAATCCATCTTTCCATAATCTACAAAATTGATAAATATGATTTAAGTATTAGTACTTTATCTCAGGATAAATATGCTCTGCAAAACTTAAAAAAAAAAAATTCCTTTCCTTCGCAAGATATAAAATCTAAAAAGAAGTAGGAAAAAAATCAATTGAAAAATAATCTAAAAAGGCAGAGAAAGAAGAAGATAATGGAGTACAAGCAGTATAATCTTGAAGAAGCACATAATATTTTTGATAAAGAACAAAATGCAGAAGACTTAAACAAAATTATGAGCACAATAGTTGAAAAACAAGATGTATTATCTGACAATAAGGAAAAGACAAATAATGCCCACTTAGAAGAAGAAATATACCAGTGGATGAACCTAATTAGAGCATTTCTAGTGGTGAGCCCCTTTTTCGGCTCACCAAATGGGCCCTACCTCTGTCACATCAGCTTGTGATCTAACTTTTTGGCTCACAATCATCCCTCTCTCTAATGAAAGACTCACCACTTTGGCTCACCAAATAAAATAATACCCATTGACCCACTTTATAACACATAACTTTATTTTTAGAATTTGAAAAAAAAGAAAACCTAATCAAAAAGCTATTAAAAAAAAATGAAAAGGCAACCCCAAGCCTCTCATGAGCCGGCTCTCACCTGTAAGCTACTTGCCACGAGCCAACCTCTTGAGAACTCCCCGCTGCCTTACCCCCTTTCTCTCTCCTCCATTTTCCCCCACGAGCCGACCATTGGAGATCGTCTTAAGCTAGAAGATCTTAATGTTGTTCCTGTAGAAGAAATTAGGAAGAGATTAGACAAAAAATATGATAAAATGTATTTAATGGTGAAATTAATGAAATTAGAGAAGAAGCCAACTTAAATGAAATCAAGTCCAACCTAGTTAACAATGATGTTCCTAAACCTAAAGAATTTGGTGAATCTTCTAGAAGAAATATTCATTTTATGAGACCTAAGTAGGCTCCTATAGGGCATACAACCAAAATTTCTTTTGGGTTTATCACAAAGAAAGCCACATCCTTTGAAAAAATTGGCCTTATCGCAATTAGCCAAATGGGTTACATCTTGAACGTCAATGAAGCTCGTAATAGAGAATAAATATTTGAGCATTGGGACAGAGGTATGAATAACATTCTAAACTTGATACTACTCAAACTGTCGAAAACTTCTTAAACTATATCAAATATAGTTTTTCTAATACTGTGGCTGATTGGTACGGCTCATTAGATGAGGAAGGTGACAATGTATTAAGAATGATGTAAACACCTACATCAATGTTCAAGAAATTATTTAAGGAAATCGAAATTGAATTAATCGAAGTTAAACTTGATTCCAAAGAAAAAGTTAGAAAATGGCAAAGAAAGATTAATAACATAGAGTTATGAGATATATGGAGAATTATATTGCTCAATTTAGTCAATATTACCACAAAATTAGGCATAATAAAACCCATGTTGGTATGTTGTATGACAAATTACCATATGCAATCAACTATAAAATCAATGAAAAATACATTACATGGCTTAAAAAAACAGATATCATTGATATCCTTCTATAAGAATCTCTTATTTAAGAAAATAGGTCAATGATCACCATCTTGATCTCCACAAACCCCAAAAAAAAAAAAAATTAAAGAAACAATTTCTGACCTATTGGGATAATCTTCACTGATGGGGAAAGGAGCCTGAGAAGAGAAGAAAATTTTATAAGAAAAAGAGCTTTAACAACCAAAGGGGAGAGAAATATAAAAGAAAATATTATAACAAATCAAGCCATAAAAAACGAAGATTTTTAGAAACGCCATTTATTGTCCTACTAGGAAGAGTAATTGTAAGTGTTGGGCATACAAAGAAGTAGGTCATTATGCAAACAAATGCAAAAATAAGAAGAAAAACAAGCTTATAGAAACTTTAGATAATCTAGATTAGTTTGAGCTTAGCAAGGAACTAGCCCTGAAAAATGACAAGAGAATTGCTGAAATTATATTGGAGGATGAATATGGAGAGACCACAGGCACTGAATGAAATGATTGGAGATCTTCTAGATTTTTAGCAATCACAGGCTTTAGTTACTACCAATGTAGGCTTGCTTTGCATATGCTTGTATTATGAAGAAACTAGTCATATGATGGAAAGTAATTCAATTAGTCCTAGTGATCTTCAAAGAAAAAAATTTGTTGTAGATAATGAGAATGAAGAAGTCAAGGAGATTGGGTCCTTTCCATAATTCATAAAGACATTATCTATAAAAAAATTCATCTTTCAATTAAAGAGCAAGTATGTATAAGAAATGATGGAAGGAGATCTAGAAATAAAAGACTATAAGTATGATGTGGGAGAACTTAATCTCTTTGATTGAAAAAATATCCTTAAGCGTAACAAAGATAGAAAGCATAGCTATATCCATGTTAGAATTGTCCAAGTGCAAACTACTCTATTGTAGTTATAGCAACGATATTGATCTTTATGCTTTGCGCTATGATATCAAGCACACCAAATTCAATAATCAAATTTTTATAGGAATTAAGACCAATTTATGTAAACCAATAGGATTCAATTGCCGATCTGAATATTATGCAAGCATAAAAGATGAATTTGCCAAGAACTTCCTATCCCTTAAGATAAAAATTAGTTTGGATGGGCATGAAAAGAGGATAATACCTACTAAGGATATTTTGGAAATAATCTACAAACTAGATAATACTATAGATCCAAAGGCTAAGATAACAATGATAGAAGCCAAAATATCTGAAAGTTCTATGCTAATACGCCAAAGCAAAAAATTCAAAGGATAAAATCCAATCAGTAGGAGATAAAAAAAATCGATAAATCTTGGATATCTAGCTTTGCCAATCCCATAAAAATTAATAAGAAAAATGTAATAAAAATTTATGAGAATGGTAAAATTACCATTAAACCTCAAGGATTAAGAAGCATGAGTGTTGGATTAAAATGGGAGGAAGGATCTTCAACTACTAAAGAAGAGCTTAAAAAAGCAATTAGTATGACTAGTAAAATAAGTAGAGTGAGTTTTGAACCCGTAAGATACAATGTAGATCAAAGTATGAGTATAGATAGAAAAGTCATTGGATACAAAATAAGAACTATTCAATCTATGAGGAAGAATTAGTCAAAATTGTGACTATAAAAATATGTCATGGAGTCACCACTACAAATCCTAATAGCATTTGTTTCCGAATAAATATATATTTAGAGGGATATAATAAATATGAATTGTGCTCTTCCATTGATAGTGGTTCTTCTGTCTGTTTTGGAAAAAAAATATTACTTCTAGAATTTATGAGGAAAAAATCCAAGAATCCTTTACGGGTAAGGATAGCTGTTAATAGCATTATGAGTCAAAACGAAGCCAGAGAAGGGTTATCCAAGAAATAGGAGGAGTCTAATACGGACTACTGATCAACCCTCTCATGATATGATTATTGAAGATACTTTTCAGAGGCTATATTCTCTATGCACACAAACCATAAACCAAATAATATTCACAATAGTTCGTCAATCAGTTCCTATTGATAAATTAAATAAAGTTTACACTTATCAGAAAATTGACTTTACACACAGCCAGCGTGCTGAGAAGGTAATAGCTGCACAATGTAAGGTAACACTAACAATCTCACTACTTAAGTTATCCATTAAAAAGCATATTACTGAGTAACAAGAGCAATTATGCAAAGAACTCTACGCTGAGAATCCTCTTAAATTATAGGATAAAGATTAGATATTTGGAAAGACCACTTTGTTAAATCCAAGCATTATTATCCGAGTCAAATAAATCGCGTATACACACCTAAGAATTTTGATAAGCACATTAAGGAACTTTTAGATAAAGTGTTAATTAGGAATAGTAAGAGTAATCTCACCAATCCCCTTTTGTGGTAAGAAATCATCCTTAAGAAAAAAGAGGAAAAGTTAGAATGGTTATCGATTATAAAAAGCTTAATGACAATATTGTCTTTGGTGGTTATTATATTTCTGACAAAACTGTTCTTTTTAATGGTATTCAAGAAGCCTCTTGGTTCTCGAAAATAGATTATAAAAGTGGATACTAGCAGATAAAAATGGATGAAGAAAGTATTTTTTTATTGCATTTAGTTCCCCCTTGAGGACATTATGAGTGGATAGTAATGTCATCTGATCTTAAAAATGCACGTCAAATATTTCAAAGAAGAATGGATAACATATTCAAATATCTTAATAGCTATTGTCTAGTTTATATCGATGATATCTTTGTCTTTTCCAACAACATATAATGAATGTCATGTTTGCATAGGATTTCACGATTGCTTGGGAGTCATTTTAGGGGATTAATATACTTAATTATATGATTTGTGCCCCTATTTCTACTATTATGCTTGGTTCTGCTTGTTTTGAGAGTGTTTGCATATTTTGACTTTGTGAGCCAAAGCATGATGGTATAATGAAGATTTTGAGGCCTCATAGATCAAATAAAGTAGCAAAAGAGGCTCAAAGATAACCAACATGGACAAATTGTGGCTAGAACCATGTTCTAGGACGTTTCAAGAAGAAGCAGTAGAAGGAGCAAGTTAAAATGACTGAGGTAGTGGCCATCATGGTCTGTCCATGGTGGTGCCCATGGTCTGTGGTGTTCTCTGTCTCCCCGAGTCGGCTTGATATCTTCGCTGTTGTGCATTTTTTGAGCAATGGTAACGTTTGACGGCTTTTGTTATCATAACACAAGCCTGCTTTCAGCCTCATTTTTCATGGATCCCATCCACATTGATATTCCTCCATCAAGTTAGGATTTAGATTTAGACCAGAGAGAGTTGAGAGCAAGTAGAAGGGGGAGATTAGCAAAGAAGAGGGATTTCTCATGTCTTCTCTTCTCTTCTCATTTCCCATTTCTCATTTTAGTATTTATGTTTTGTAATTTTTATTATCTTTTGCTGTTTTGATCTTGGATTTATGCAGACACTTGTTAATTTTAGCAATCTTATACTGATCTTCTTGAGTATTTTGGAATTGTTGGAGTATTCTATCAAATTCTAGATGTTTATTATCTTGTAAGAAATTTGATCACTTTCTTGCATGTTTTGGGCATTGGGTGAATAACTGGAAGGTAAAATTCAATACTTGAATCCTAGGATTTGACTTAATTGTGGGGAGTCTTGAGAAAGTCAAATCAATTAAGGAACTACAAATTTGATAATCGTATGCTTAATGAACCTAAACAAATCAAGAGCCCTTGAGAAATGGTAATTGGTTAGATTTAGGTATTTCACTTCACCTTAAAAGAGGATTGTGATACTTCGATTGTCAGTTTTAAAACAACCAATTAAGGAAGAATTGCTGGATTGATGCATGAATTAAAAGATTGCTTTTTTTTTGGGTAATTCCTTGATTATTTATTCACTAGATTAGATGGTAGATTAATTTTAATTTCAATCTCAAATTTTAATCCGCTTAGCCCATCTCAGGGGAACACAACCCGCTAGCTTGACCTAGTCTCTATGGGACTGACCTTGATTTACTACAATGCCATAATGCGCTTGGGGCCGTATTACCATAGAGCAACACAAAGATGATGTCTTAGCTGTCACTTAAAGATGCATTGATCATGGTATTACTTATTGATAAAACAAGTGTATTTATGCTGATTAGGAAATTAAGTCTCTTGGTCTAGAGATAAAAGTTAGACAAAGTATCCTGCAAAAGCATATCCTTGAAAAAAAAACCAAATCTCCCTGAAAAGATGGAAGATATAAAGCAATTAGAAAGGTTTCTTCGATGTCTTACCCATGATTCAGATTTCATAAAAGATCTATCTAAATTGAGAAAACCACTGCAGTTTAAGCTCAAGAAAGAAGTAAACTGCACATAGACCCCTAGTGATTCAAAGATTGTTCAAAACATGAAAAAGATGTGTAAAAATCTGCATGTTCTTAATTTGCTTAGTAGAGGAGATGATTTAATTCTTGAGACTAATGCCAGTAATGAGCACTGGAGTGCAGTACTCAAAATCAAAGAAGGAGAAAAACTCTGCAAATATTACAGTAGAAGTTTTAATAGAGCAGAATGCAACAATTCTACAATGGAAAAAGAAGTCCTTGCAGTCAGAATTGAAAATTTCTTAATCTTTTTAGCCTCAAAACCTTTTCTTATCCAAATTGATTGCAACGCGATACTTGGTTTTGTGAAACATAATTTATTAAATATGTAAGTGCAAGAGTGACTTCTACTTTGGCAATTATGACTTAACCTGTTTTCTTTCTTTATTGAATATATATGGGGATCGAAGAATTCCTTGGCAGATAGTTTAACTCATGAGCTTGCTAATGGTGATCATCAGAGCAGAACTCCTGTCAGAAAAGGAGGAAATCCTAAATGAAATGTCTTTACTGGTAGAATGGGTTTCTCATTCTAGTAAGGTCCTTATGGATAGTTTGAAATTTCATACAAAAGTTAGATCACGCTTTGGTCCGTTGTCGTTTGCCTATCTAATAGTACAAAGATTATAATATTCAGGAAAAAATAAGTTTTTATATTCAAGAGAAATGGTTCGACAACTAGTGTCCTCCTGCATCGACTAATATCATAATTATTCTTACGATATTTAGGAGTCATGGAGTACTATGATCTTCTTTCCTAATAGATTTGGAGTTGGTGGTGTTAGACTTTTAGTAAATTCAATCCCTCTAGTGTAGAAGCCTCGGAATACGAAATGGTACCTTACTCATGGAAATTCCAGATCCAAAGTACTCATTCTTCTCAAGACTTACTAGTTTCAATAATGTATTTTTAAAAGGATCCATTAGATTCTTACATCTCCTGATGTCCAATGACAATTACATACAATAGAAGTCTGTATGTCGGGGTATATGACGCAATAATTGAATATGAAAATGAAAACGTTAAATGAGCCCATTATCATGTTAATTAGATGATTTAAATGGTCCCAATAATGAATGACAAAAATGGTTTCCAGAACAATAAAAAGTAGTTAGTGGTTGTACTTTAGCAAGAACTATTGATTTTTACAACATTCACCATCAAATGTGGGCATCAATTCAACAAGGAAAAACATTAATACATTGCGGCAACACTACTTTTGTTTACCATAATGATTTCAGCAAATATATTAAGGTTAGGGGCTACTTCAGAAGATGTCTTTGATTATCTCTTTAATGCTGGAGTTGGAAAATTCTTATCAGAAAAAGGAAAAAAATATGTTCATGAAGTATTTGAAGAATGGGATCCAGAGCATCTTCAACTTGAAGAAGATTTTAATGATCATCTAGATAATGATGGACTGAAAGACATTAGGATAAAATACACGAAGGTACCTCAAGTTTTGTGTAAATAGCAAAAAGGGCCATCAGTTTTTAAAAATAACTGTAAGGTATCTCAACTTATGAGATAACCAACAAAAAGGACCTGATTTAGTATTTTTATTTTTTACATAACACCCTAGTCTTTTCATATTTACAAATATAAACCCAATCCTTAAAAACTTACTTTTGAAAAATTTAAAGTTGTGCGTGTTATATTCTTCTCATTAGTACTACTCGAAGTCCTCTTTAATCTGGTATTAGAGTCACCCGACCAAAAAATAATTAAGATCATTAATAGTAATAAGTAGTTGATTAAGCTTATTAAGTGTGTTTAATTCTTGAATCATCACCTAATTGTCCTATTCCTAATTATTCCCATATTACTCACTCACCAAAAGGAACCACTTCAATAGCACCCAAATTAAACTATATCACTGATATAGTTTTAGACTTAAAAACTGAATTAGCCAAAATTAAGACTTAAGAAGATTAAGAAACAATTATCGGTAACCCATCTTTCTTTGGTTAACAAAATTGGACATATTGGAAAATCTACTTTAAATATTAGTACTCCTTCCTAGCATAAATATCATTTCCAAAATGCAAAAAATAAAATCTTTTTGCTTTGCATGATGTAAAAAATTCAAAAAGTGGGAGAAAAATCAGCGGAAAAATCATCTGAAAAGGCATAGAAAGAAGACGAGGATAGAGTATAAGCAGTATAATCTTAACAAACTACAGGGTATGTTTGAGAAAGAACAAAATCCAGAAGAGTTAAACAAAATTAGGGGTGCAAAAGTCGATAAACAAGAGATATTGTCTGATGAATATGAAGGGACAAATAATGTCTAGTTAGAAGAAGAAATATATCAGAATTTAAACCTTATTAAACTAGAAAACCTTGATGTTGTACCTTTAGAAGAAATTAAAAACAAACTGGATAAAAAATATGGTAACATGGTATTTGACGACGAGATAAACGAGATTGGAGAAGACCGTAACAAAGACGAAATTGAGTCCAATCTAGTTAACAATGTAGTTCCTAAACAATAGGAATTTCGTGAACCTTCTAGAAGAAATGCCCATTTTATGAGGCCTAGGTACATTCCAGTAGGGCATGCAACTAACTTTTTTTTTTATCCCAAGGAAAACTACAGTCTTTGAAGAAATTGGTCTTACCCTAATTAGCCAACCGGATATATGTTGAACATAGATGAAACTCGTAATAGAGAAGAAATATTTAAACACTGAAAAAGAGGAATGAATAGTATCTTAAATTTAAATACCATATGGACTGCAAAAAATTTCATGAATTATATCGAGCATAATTTTTCTGGTATTATAACTGATTGCTATAATTCATTAAACGAAGATGGTAAAAATGCATTAAGAATGATGGAATACCATCTGCAATGTTTAAACATTTATGCAAGGAAATCAAAACTGAGCTTATTGGAGCTAAACTTGATTCTGAAGAAAAGCATGAGAATAGCAAAGAAAGATTAATAATTTTGTATCTTGGGATACGAGGTATCTCGAGAATTATATTGCTAAATTTAGCCAATATTATTATAAAATTGGGCATAATGAAACTAACGTTGGTATGTTATATGACAATTGCCACATCCGATAAATTCCATAATTAAGGAAAAATGCATTGCATAGCTTGAAAGAGCAGATGTTATTAATATCCCTAGTTTAAGAATCTCTTATTTAAGAAAATGGATCAATGATCAATGTCGTGATCACCAAAAGTAAAAGAAAACTAAGAAGCAATTTCTATCTAGTTGGGATTCACCTCACTAATGGGGAAAGGAACTTGAAAGGAGAAGAAAAAGAAAATTTTATAAGAGAAGGAGTTTTAATAAGCAAATGGGAGGAAATATAGAAGAAAATATTATAACAAACCAAGCCCTAAGAAAAAAAGATTTTATAGGAAAGCAGCCTATTGCCCTGCAGGGAAAAATAACTGTAAATGCCGGGCATGCAGAAAAGTAGGACATTATGCTAATGAAAGCAAAAATAGAAGGAATAGTAAGCTAATTGAAACTGTAGGAAGCGTAGATTACTTTGAGCTAAGTGAGGAAAAGACACCAGACCTAACCCCAAATAACAACAAAGGAATTGTTGAAATTATACTAGAAGACGAATTTGAAGAAAGTGATTATGAAGAGACAAGTCATCTAATGGAAAGTTGCTCAATTAGTTTCGGTGATCTTCAAGGAGAAGAGTTTGCTGCAGACAATGAGAACGAAGACGTCAAGGGAGATTGGTCCTTCCCATAATCCAGAACGACACAATTTATAAAAAGTTTATATTTTAATTAAAAAGAAAATACGTATATGAAATGATGGAAGGAGATCTAGAGATAAGACATTGTAAGTATGATGTGGGAGAAGTTAATCTCATTAATTAGGAAAATATCCCAAGGCATGACAAAGATGGAAGGCACAGATATATCCTTGTTGGAAGTGTC
Organism: Carnegiea gigantea; assembly: GCA_029747015.1. Taxonomy (NCBI): domain Eukaryota; kingdom Viridiplantae; phylum Streptophyta; class Magnoliopsida; order Caryophyllales; family Cactaceae; genus Carnegiea; species Carnegiea gigantea. The sequence goes on from JAKOGI010001914.1 coordinate 51,444, forward strand.
CAAATTCAAATCACTCCATTACAATATTACGGCAAAGATATTGATCTTTAGGCTTTGCTCTTTGATATTAGACATACCAAATTTAATAATGAAATTATCATAGGAATTAAGACCAATTTATGTAATGGATCAGTAGGATTCAATTGCCGACCTCGATATTATGTAAGCCTAAACAACATTTTTACTAAAAACTTCTTATCTATGAAGAAAAAAATAGTTGCGATAGATATGAAAAGAAGAGAATACCCACTGAATATATTTTGGAAAATGATCCACAAATTAGATAATACTATAGATCCAATGACTAAAGTAACAATGATAGAAGCACAAAAATTTGAAAGTCCTACCCCTATGCAAAAGATCTAGAACATTAAATTCAATTCGCATGAGATAAAAATTGATTGATCATGGATATCTAGCTTTACCAACCCTATAAAGATCAATAATAAAAATGTAATAAAAATTGATGAGAATGATAAAATTACCATTAAACCCCAATTATTGAGAAGCATGAGTGCAAGATCAGAATGGGGAGAAGGGTTTTCATCAGCTAAAGAAGAGCTTAAAGAAGATGATGCAATAAGCATGACCAATTAAATGAGGAGAATGAGTTTTGAACCCATAAGATATAGTGTACACTGAAGAATGAGTCTAGATAAAATTAAAAAAAAAAGTCATTGGGTATAAAACCAGAACTGTTAGTGAATCGATCTACGAAGATGAATTAGTCCAAAATGTGACTATGGAGATATGCTATGAAATTACCAATAGAAATCCTAATATCATCTATATCCAAATAAATGTATGCTTAGAGGGATATAATAAATATGAATTGTGTGTCTATATAGATAGTGGTTGTTCTATCTATTCTGGAAAAAAGGTCTCTATTTCTGGAATTCTAGTAGAAGAAAGCTAAGAAACCTTTACAAGTAAGGATAACTCAAAATAGCATAATAGGCCACAAAGAGGCCATAGAAGTGTTAACCATAGAAGTAGGATGAGTCCAATGCATTATAACAGTTCTATGGGTTATTGATCAACCCTCTCATGATATGATTATTGGAAATAGCTTTCATAGGCTGTATTCTCTATGCACACAGATCAAAAACAAAATAATATTCACAATTAATGGTCACTCAGTTTCTAATGAAAAATTAAGGCTTAAACTCATTAGAAAATTAAGTTTACATGCAGTTAACGTGGTGAGAAGGTAACGCCTACACAACGCGAAATGGCACTAACAATCTCACTACCTGAACTGTCTATTAAATAGCAAATTACTGAGCAATAAGAGCAATTATGCAAAGCACTCTACTCTAATAATCCACTAAAAGTTTAGGATAAAGATAAAACATTTATAAAGATTATCTTGATAAATCCCAATACCATTATTCAAGTTAAACAAATGGTGTATACACATCAGGATATTCAAGAATTTGATAAACAAATCAAAGAATTCAAGAATCCTAATCAATTATAGAAAGCTTAATGATAATAGTATCTTTGATGGTTATTATATTCCTAATAAAACAGTCTTTTTCAATAGAATTCAAGGAGCCTCTAGGCTCTCGAAAATATATTGTAAAAGCGGATACTAGCAGATAAAAATGAATGAAGAAAGCATTCCTTTAACTGCATTTAGTCCCCATCAAGGACATTATGAGTGGATGGTAATGCCATTTAGCCTAAAGAATACACCTTAAATAATCTAAAGAAAAATGGATAACATCTTCAAAGACTTTAATCACTATTGTTTAGTTTACATTTATGATATCCTTGTCTTTTCCAAAATCATAGAACAGCACAAAGATGATGTCTTAGCCATTATCCAAAGATGCATTGATCACGGTATTATACTTGGTAAGAACAAGTGCATTTATGCTAAACAAGAGATTGAGTTTTTATGTCTAGAAATAGAAGTTAGATGAATCATTCTATAAAACATATTCTGGAAAAAAATAGAAAATTTTCTTGAAAAGATTGAAGATAGGAAGTAATTCAAATGGTTTCTTGGATGCCTTAGCTATGCTTCAGATTCTGTTAAAGATTTAACTAATCTAAGAAAACCATTGCACTAGAAACTCAATAAAAAAGTAAGTTGGACATGGACCCCTAGTGATTCAAATATTGTTCAAAACTTCAAAAAGATGCGCAAAGATCTTCCTGCTCTTAATTTGACTAATGAAGGATACGATTTAATTCTTGAGAGAAATGCTAGTAATGAGCACTAGAGTACGGTATTCAAAATCAAAGAAGGATAAAAACTCTGCAAATACTATAGTGGAAGTTTTAATAATGCAGAATGCAACTATCCTACGATGGGGGGAAAAAAAATCCTTGCAGTCATAAGGAGAATTGAAAAGTTCTTAATCTTTTTAGGCCCAAAACCTTTTCTTATTCGAACTGATTGCTAAGGAATACTTAGTTTTGTGAAAAAGAATTTATCAAATATGCAAGTGCAAGGGTAACTCCTGTATTGGCAATTATCGCTTAATTAGTTTTCCTTCTCTATTGAATATATGCAGGGATCGAAGAAGTCTCTGGCAGATAGTTTAACTCGTGAGCGTACCGGTGGTAATCATCATAGTAGACCTGCTGCTAGAAAGGAAGGAAATCCACAATGAGATACCATACTACTAGAACGGGTTTCTCCTTCTAGTAAAATCTTTATGGATATTTTGGGATTTCATAAAAAAGTAGATCACGTTTTGGTTTACTGTCTTCTAACTATGTAATAGGCCAAAGATTTAGCCTTCTAGAGTTACAAATTAATTACCTAAGGTGTCCTTATGATATCCATGAAAAAATAAGTTTGCATATTTGAGAAAAATGTTTTAACGAGTGGTATGCAGCCTACTTTCCTGATAAATTTGGAGTTGGTGGTACTACCTTTCCAACAAATTCAATCTTTCCAAATGACCCAGTTGTGAAAGTCTGGGAATATGGCATGGTAGTTCATGTTATGAAAATCCCATATCCGAAGTACCCATTTTTCTTAAGACTAACTAAGTTTCAACACTGCATGTTCAAAACGATCTATTGGATTCTTACATCTCCTGATGGTCCAACAAAAATCACATACATTAGATACCTATATATGGAGATACATTGTGCATTAATTGAGTATGAATATAGGAAAGCCAAATCAGCCCATTATTTGCTTTAACTCACTGATTTAGACAATTCCAGAGATCAACAACAAGAATGGTTTTCGAAATGACATGAGTTAGTTACTGATCCTGCTCTAGTAAGAGCCATCAGTTTTTCCAATATTTACCATCAAATGTTCATGTTGATTGAGCAAGGAATAATGCTAATGCACTGCAGAAGTATAAGTTTCTCATATCATAATGACTTCAGCAAATATATGAAGATAGAAGGAGCTCCTTTAGAAGATGTCTTTGATTATCTCTTTGATATTAGAACTGAAAAATTTTTATCAGAGAATGAGAAGAAATATCTTCATGAATTATTTGAATGGATCCAGAGCATCTTCAACTTGATGAAGATTTTGATGATTATCCGGATAATGATGGACTGAAAAACATTATTGGCAATGGACGTATACATAATCTCAATATAGATGACTAGGGTTGTCAGTATTAAATACTCTGAAAAGTGGTTGCTCCATTACTGCTACTTTGTCCAGTGTAAGATCATTAAAATAATATTGTCTACTATAGCCATGTCCAGAAAGCTGTAATCATCTAAAAATATCAGTATGTGTACTATAGTTGATATGGCATCCTATGTACCCCCATACCTTCTATAAAAGGAGAGGTTGAGTGCTGAGAAGAGAACGGTCATTTGGGTATAATTGAGTAAAGGAGAAGTCGGGATTCTCTATTTTTCTATGAGCAAGCATCTCTGATGATCTTAATAGCTTATGTCCTTCTTTAATCTTTCCATTATAACATTTCCACTTTCAAGCTTTCAATAAAAGAAGTTTTCCAGTATGGAACGTTATTCAATTGAACCTTATATCTTAAATATTATAATTTCTTAATTAAAGTCTCAATATCCTTTAAAAATATATAAAACATAATTAGTGACTACCATCTGAGATAGGAAACGAAACAGATTTGTGTTGTGCCTGATTTAAGAAAGGTGTAGTTGAGATTTGCAATCCCTGTAAACTAGAAGCTAGAGGAATACCGGAGTCTAACGCTACCTAAGTTCAGTTAACGGTCGAAACTCCCTAATTAAGGTTTAGTTATTTTACTGAGCATGGCAGGCCTATAACTATAGAAAGTATAATATTTATGATATAAGTAATAGATTATGATAACTAGCACCAATAAAGTCATTATAAAAAGGTTAATCATTTACAAAGGCGCATTTCTTGAAAAATCCTAAAAATAGCTTATTTGCATATTTTACCCTTTTTAGCGGTCTTTTTGCAATTTCTAAAAGTATAAAGGCCAAAATAATAAGAAAAAGGACCTAAGAGTCTTCTATTCGAAAACATAGGGTACCCCAGTATAATTTTCAAAAAGTCAGGGATCAAAAAGTTTCTATCCCTAAACTAAGGATACCTTAGACTCATTTTTTTAAGGCATTATTAGAGATGAAGGCATGCAGAATCCCAATGAGGATGACCAGTTTAGTCAACATTAAGTGCTTTGAAAAGTTGTTGCATCATTAGTGTGTCATTTTGTCAAGTATTAAGTTAGTAAAATAAAGCATTCTACTGTAGCCATGTTAGAGCAGATGTAGTCATGTGAAAATATCGATGTATGTACTATAGCCATTAGGGCACCCTATGTAGTCCATCTCCTCTATAAAAGGAGACATTAGTGCTAAAAAGCGGCATGATCATTTGAGTAACTTAAGCAGGGAGTTAATCCTAACATGCCCCGGCATATGCGACATTAATTTTTTAGGGTCTAAGTTTTTGAAGTGAATATTTTAGTCCCTGATGGAGATCCATCAAGGAAGTATGTTTAAGACATTCAAATAAGCTTAGATAAATCACATTCAGCAGCCAAAGTCCAAAAAAAGACCTATATTTTGTTGAGGAACACAAACAGTAGGTCTGGGTTCAAAACAGTGCAGCAGCCCGGTTTTGGGAACTAATATACTTAGGCCTCCTTAAGGTTTAAGTCCTGAATTTTTGCTTATTCTGGTTCTCAGGATGTTTGCTTTCCATAAAATCAATAATCACTCCATTTGGACATCATTTGTTCATTCAAAGCCAAATGAAAAGTCTGAAGGTCAAAACTATCAGTTCATCCCTACACATACTCGATTTTGTGTCCAAGATTACTTAGGACTCCTTGAGGTTTAAGTTATAGATTTTTGCATATTTTGGTTCTCTAGGATGTTAACTGTCTGGTCCAATAATAAAAGTAAGTTAAATTAGGTAAATATTGAAGAACCAAGGCCACTTTCTAAACCATGCTGGACTGCACCCGATTCTACCCGGTTCTATTCAATTGAGGTTTTAGGCCAGCAAATGATGATTTAAACCTGATTTCTCATTGGGGGATTTAATAGAAATCCTAAGGATTCCTCCCATGGAAGGAAATGAAAATCATGCTCACGCTTTGCCAAGGAAATGCAGCAACCAAAAACAGGTAGAATATGTTCCTCATACCCAGTTGGCTGCAAAGTTGGTTATTCCTTCTTTTTGGCATCCACTTATGACCTAGCAGCATCATTTGATATTAAAGGAAGTTAAGGCATAATAACGAGCCTTTTTAGCCCAGCCAAAAGCAAAACCAATGAGAATTAAGGCAAGAGAGGCAAGAACACTCCTATTGGTTTATCGTAAAGTGCATACTGCCAGCAGCCTTTTCCTCTCTCCTTCATGTGTAACCAGCCTTCTTAAGGCTAAATGAAGAGCTTAGGAAGAGTTTAAGGATATAATCTTTTCCTTAACTAGACTCATTCTTGTAATTAGCTTAGTTAAACATACTTTGTACTTAAACAGAATGTAAGCTAGTTTTAAGCATAATTAGAGGTTTCCTAAGCAGGAAAAAACCTCTAATCCTTCCTAGGCAACAAGCATGGATGTGTATAAGTAGGCAAGTAGCTCTCTTTGTAAAATGAAATTTGAACTTTGAAAGTTAAGCTTTGCTCCTTTGAGTTTGTTAAAACACTTTAATTGCTTATCCTAGCTTAGGCCGAGTTAGGTGGTGATCAAGTGAGTGTTAACTCTTTTTTAGGTGGTGCTTTTGTATCCTAATCAAGGTTAATGGCCCTAAACTTATTCCTATCTATATCTTTAAACAAGCTTAAGTTCTCACTAGATTGGTCTCTGGTTGTGATTCTGTATCCAAAGATTAGTTTAATTTCTATCCTTTATTGCCCTTGATTGTAATCTTTCATCATTTTAGCTTTCACTCTTGAATTGAGTTAAGCTTAACCCTTGAGAAAGATATACATCAGTACCTCGATGTTTGCTGACTGAACTTTTAAGTACCTTCCATTTTTCTTGAGCCATTAAACTGTTAAAATTTGCATTTTAACCCCAATCCTTAAAAATTTACTTTCAAAAAATTTAAAATTTGCGCATGTATATTCTCTCTAATTAAGTAGTATTCAAGGTCCTCTTTTATTTGGTATCAGAGCCATGTTACCAAAAATAATTAAGATTATTAAGCTAATTAATGATTAACTAAGCTAATTAACTGTGTTTAACATTTGAATCATCACCTAGTTGTCCTGCTTCTAATTATTCTCATATTGTGCACTCACCAGAATGAACAACTTTAATAACACCTTAATTAAACTATATTATTGATATAATTTTTGAATTAAAAACTGAATTAGACAAAATTAAGATTGAACTTAAAGAGCTTAAGAAGTATTGTCTGTAATCCATCTTTCTTTAGTTAATGAAATCAAACACAGTGAAAAATCAAGTTTAAGTACTAGTACTCCCTTTTAGTATAAATATCCTTTCTAAAATCCAAAAAATAAAAATTCATTTCCTTTGTATGATATGAAAATCCAAAAAGAAGTAGAGAAAAATCAGTTGGAAAATTATCTGAAAAGGCAAAAGAAGAAGAAGATGATGGAGTATAAGCAGTACAATCTTGATGAATTGTGCGATATGTTTGAAAAAGAAGAAAATCCAGAAGAATTAAACAAGATCATGGGTGCAATTAGTAGTAAACATGACATGTTATCTGGTAATAATGAAAAGACAAATAATGTCCAATTAGAAGAAAAAATATATCAACAGATGAATCTGATTGAACTAAAAGATCTTAATATGTTAACATTAGAAGAAGTTAGAAGAAAACTGAATAAAAAATATGGTACAATGGTTTCTAAAAACGAGATCAATGAGATTGGAGAAGAACTTGGCTTAAGTGAAAAAGAGACGAATCTAGCTAATAAAGTTGTTCTTAAGCCTGAAGAATTTGGTGGAATCTTGTAGAAGAAATACTCATTTTATTATACCTAGGTACGTTCCAATGGGATGTATAATCAATTTTTCCTTTGGGTTTATCTCAAGGAAAACTACAACTTATGAAGAAATTGACCTTGCTCCAATTAACCAAACAGGATATATCCTAAACATAGATGGAGCTTGTAATAGAGAAGAAATATTTGAGCACTGAAAAAGAGGCATGAATAGTATCTCAAACCTAAATACTACATGGACTGCTACTAATTTCCTATACTATATCAAGTATAGTTTTTCTAACACTGTAGCTGATTGGTATAATTCATTAAATGATGACTATTAAAATACATCAAGAATGATGGAAACGCCAGCTGCTATATTTAAAAACCTATGCAAGGAAATCAAAACCGAATTCATCGAAGCTAAACTTGATTCTAAAGAAAAAGCAAGCGAATGGCAGAGAATGATTAATAGCATAGAATTATGGGTTATAAGATATCTAAAAAATTATATTACAGAATTTAGTCAATATTATTACAAAAATAGACATAAGGAAACTAATCTTGGTATGTTCTATGACAAATTGCCATATCTTATAAATTCTATAATTAATGAAAAATACATTGCATGACTTAAAAGAGTGGATGTCATTAATACCTTGGTTTAAGAATCATTTATTTAAGAAAATGGACCAATGATCAATATCTTGATCTTCAAAGCAAAAGAAAATTAAGAAATAATTTCTATCTTGTTGGGATTTGCCTCACTAATGGGAAAAAGAACCTAAAAGGAGAAGAAAAAAAAAATTTTATAGGAAAAGAGTTTTAATAACCAAAGGGGATAGAAATATAGGAGAAAATATTATAACAAACCAAGCTTTAAAAAACGAAGATTGTTTAGGAGTTTATTGTCTTGTAGGGAAAAAGTTCTACAAATACTGGGTATGCATAGAAGTAGGGCATTATCTAATGAATGCAAAACTAGGAAGAACAATAAGCTGGTTGAAACCCTAGAAAGCCTAGATTATGATAACCTTAATGAGGATGAGGCATTTGACCTAGCCCTAAGTAACAACAAAGGAATTATTGAAATTATACTGGACAATGAATATAAAGAAAGTGATTACAAAGAAATCAGTCATGTGATAGAAAGTAGCTCAATTAGTCTTCACGGTCTTCAAGAGGAAGAGTTTGTCGTAGATAATGATAACGAAGAAGTCAAAGGAGATTGGGTCCTTCCCATATTTGAGAAAGACATGATCTATAAAAAAAATTCATCTTTCAATTAAAGAGTAAGTATTTATGTGAAATTGTGGAAGGAGACTTGGAGATTAAAGATTGTGAGTATGATGTGACAGAAGTTAATCTTATTAATTGGAAAAATATCCTTAAGCACAACGAAGATAGAAAGTAGAAGTATTTCCATGTTGGAAGTGTCGAAGTTCAAATCACTCTATTACAATATTATGACAAAGATATTGATCTTTATACTTTGCTCTGTGATATTAGGCATACCAAAGTTAATAATCAAATTATCATAGGAATAAAGACTAATTTATGTAAAACTTCCTATCCCTTAAGATAAAAGCAGTTGGGATGGACATAAAAAGAGGAGGATACCTGTTGAGGATATTTTAGAAAATTATCTACAAATTAGATAATATAATAGAACCAAAAATTAAGGTGACAATGATAGAGGCAGAAAAATTTGAAAGTCCTACCCCAATGCAAAAGGTTAAATGATAACGCATAGGAGATAAAGATTGACCGTTCATGGATATCTACCTTTGTCAATCCTACAAAAATCAATAAGAAAAATGTATTAAAAATTGATGACAATAGCAAAATTAGTAAACCCCAATTGTTAAGAAGCATGAGTGCAAGATTAGAGTGGAAAGAAGGATATTCATCAGCTAAAGATGATCTTAAAGAAGATGAGACAATTAGTATGACTATTGAAATGAGTAAAATGAGTTTTGAACCCGCAAAACACAATGTTGATAGAAGTATGAGTCTTGATAAAAAGGCCATCTGGTACAAAACAAGAACTATGGGTAAATCAATATATGAGGATGAATTAGTCAAAAACATGACTATGAAAATCTGCTATGAAGTTACAAATACAAATCCTACTAGCAGTTATATCCCAATAAATGTATATTTAGAAGGATACAATAAATATGACTTGTGTTCCTATATAGATAGTGTTATTCTGTATGCTTTAGAAAAATATCATTATTTTCGGAATTTATGTGGAAAAGAGTCAATAATTCTTTACAAGTAAGGATAGCTGACAATAGTATTATAAGCCTCAATAAAAATATAGAAGGGTTATCCATAGAATTAGAAAGAGTTTAATGCATTATACCAGTTTTATGAGCTACTGATCAACCTTCGCATGATATGATTATTGAACATAATTTTTGGAGATTATATTCTCCACGTGCACAAACCATAAACTAGATAATACTCACAATTAATGGTAACTCAATTCCTATTGAAAAATTAAGTAAGGCTTACACTCATCAGAAAATTGAGTTTATACGCATGCAGTATGGTGATAAGGTAATGCCTACACAACGAGAGGTAGCATTAAAGATTTCATTACTCAAGTTATCTGTTAAAGCGCAGATTGTCAAACAACAAGAGAAATTATACAAAGAACTCTACTTTGAGAATCCTCTAAAATTTTGGGTTAAAGATAAGACATTTGTAAAAATTACTTTGTTAAATCCCAATACTATTATTCGGGTCAAACAAATGGCGTATACACACTAAGATATCCAAGAAATTAATAAACAAATAAAAAAACTTTTGGATAAAGGATTAATTAAGAATAGTAAGAGTCCTCATACTAGTCCTGCTTTCATGATACGAGATCATGCTTAAGAAAAAAGAGGAAAAGTTAGAATGGTAATAAATTACAGAAAGCTTAATGATAATACTGTCTTTGATGGTTATTACATTCCTAACAAAACAGTTCTTTTCAATAGAATTCAAAAAGCATCTTGGTTCTCAAAAATGGATTGCAAAAGCAAATACTGGCAGACAAAAATGGATGAAGAAAGCATTTCTTTAACCGCTTTAAGTGCTCCTCACGGACATTATGAATGGATAGTAATGCCGTTTGGTTTAAAGAATGCACCTCAAATATTCCAAAGAAGAATGGATAACACCTTCAAAGATCTTAATCACGGTTGTTTAGTCTACATCGATGATATCCTTGTCTTTTCTAAAACCATAGAGCAGCATCAAGATGATGTCTTAACAGTCACCCAAAGATGCATTGATCATGATATTATTTTTGGAAAGAACAAGTACTTTTATACTGAACAAGAGATTGAATTTTTAGGTCTAGAGTCAAAAGCTAGACAAATCATTCAGCAAAGGCATATTTTGGAAAAAATAGAAAACTTTCCTAAAAAGATTGAAGATAGAAAGTGTAAAACCCTGGAAATTCATGAATTGGGATGGCAATGTGACGTAACTTAGCGAAGTTTCGAGGACGAAACTTTTCTAAGTTGGGTAGTATGTAAAATCTCGAAAAATTAATTTGGAAAATTATTTTCAGGTTGGACCAACCTAGAACCAAGTCAATCCAAGTCAATGCCAAATGAGTCCTTGTGGAATTTATTTTTTTTTAATTTTTTTTTTGTGAACAATTTCCAAAGTTTTGGAAGGTTTTAAATCCTGAAAATCATCCTCTTCGATTTTTCCAGGTGGGCCGGCCACCATGCAAAAAAAAAAAAATTGAAAGTTGAGTTTCCCCCCTTACGTGAACCCCCCTTTTTAATTCTAAACCCTAACTCCCTAATCTCTCACTCTCAACCTCACGCCTCCCTATCTCTCTCTAGCACTCTCTCTCTCTCCTCCCTCACTCCCTTACCGCCAACTGCTGCCACGACCACCAGTATGCCGCCACCCCACGGCCATCTCTCCCTTGTGTTGGTAAGAAAAAGCCAAGTGATGCATGGATTCATGCACTCCATGCATCCAAAACCCCCACTTTTAAACTCTTTTGTTTTTATGATTTTATGACCATTGTGAATGAAGATTTGATATAATTTTTATTATTTTCTCAGCACTTTCGACGTTGAATTTGAACGAAGGGGGAATTTCCGTTGATCTAGATCCGGTTTTGATCAAAGGTACTCGTAACAATGTTTTAATGTGGTTTTATTTTTTTATTCTTAATAAAGGTGGGTTATTTTGGCATGATTGGGTCTAGGCGAGGGTCTAAGGATGTCTGATGGGTGCGGGTAAATTTTTGGTGACCCGAAGTGAGTAAAAACCGTGCATAAAAGGAGGAATAATTTGGTCAGGACTGACACTGTTTTTGGCTCAACTTTGAAAATTGGGTATAATTATTCTGGGTGTCTAAAAATTATGAAACTCTTACAGTAGTTATATTATGATGTGAAAATTATGTGCGTTTTTAAATTGTATAAATCGGAGTTAAATTGAAAGAGTTATGGCCGAAATACCGAGCACTGTCAGAACCAGGGACTGCAGGTATAGGATGCAGTTTTTGAATTTTTAGACTTAACTACGTTGCGAATTTGTGGAAGTGCTAAACATGAAAGTTTTACTAGACAAAATTATCCTTCTGGATTGGGCAAGAACGTGATTTTTGAAAGTCGAGAGAAAAAGTTATGGGGATGCGAATTTAGGCTAAAAATCTGGACATAATCTAGGAGACAAAGTCTAGGCTGTTTTACCCTCAATTTGGAAAAACTATCCCTAGGCCGGTATTGATTGCCAAAAATTGTGAAATTCACTGAGTAGGAGCCCCTAAATGTGACAAATAATGTCGCTTTGGAATTGGGTCATTTGGAGCAGCGTACCCCGAGTTTTGGTAAAATTTCCCCGGGACTATCCTGGGAAAGATAATCACTGACATTGCTAAAAGAAGAAAACTTTTTACGGGGTTTAGGGAATAACTGGCCAAACTCTAAACAAAGAAAAGAGAACGTTTTAAGGTTTCTAGATCAACCAAGAACACTAGAATTGGATGTCGGGAACAAAAGTTATAGCTTCTGGAAATTGGACCCAGAAACTGGCTAGCCGAACCTTAACCAAGGATAGGGTTTGGTTGAACAAAAGTCTAGGAAATTTTTTATAAAATTTGGGGGAGGCCCAAGGATGCCCTATACTGAGTGGGGACTGACTACGGGCTACATGTGGGCCTAGGTGAGAAGCAGTGAACTTCTACTAAAGTAACCGAGCCCGTAAATTTGTACGGTATCCAGGTAACAGTCATACCCTAACCTCTTCCCCGCGTTGCTAAAACCATGAATATTTGGAGTTCTTGTATTGAACCTTTGGCATTTCTTTTCAACTGAATGAGCACTGGTTTACAATTTGAAAGTGATTACCTAATGGGAACTGTATACTGTGTTCTGGAAGTTGGAAATTTTCCATATGATAAAAGTTGAAACTTACTGCGATTGTGTTTGGAGTTTTGTATTTGTATTTCGAATTCTGCGGGAAAAAGTGTTTAAATCCGAATGAACTGGACATGTCAAGTTAACATCCAGTAAAGAGAAAAAAGATCATTAACTGAAAAGAACTGAATAGGGTGAGTAGAATCTGTTTAAACTGGTTGAAGGCCATAGCCTTCCCCGGGTAATAAGTGCATGCATGTGAGCAGCCACGTGCTCGGCTGAGACGTGAGCTAGGTTATCGGTAATCACCCATGATGGTGGTAGGCCAGAGAAGTTAAGCGGTAACCGCCCGAGGAGCAGTAGGTCAGGAAAGAGTTAAACGGCTGCGCTATGTTAGGGTGCAGGTCATGAGACCCACTGGGGTCGCTCACCCAAGACTTATCTAAAAGTGAAACATTATGAATGGAACTATGGAAGTGTAATTCTGAAAATGATAATCAAGGAAGGTGGTGATAATGGTTTGCGTACTTTGAAAACGTGTTGCTATCCCCTTCCCCTAAAATGTTTTAAAAATGAATTTGTATGTGTGTTTGACTGTTGGGGGTGAATGTTACTGAGTTTATCTCACTGTTGTAAAATGTTTTGTTTTCAGGTGATCTAGATGTACTTGGGACTGGGGATATGAGAGTAGAGCGAGACTCGAATGCTGATTATGTTTGAAAAGAATTTTAGAAGTTGTAATAAAATATAGTTGACTTAAATTGTGGGGTTTAAGTTTCGTGTTTACGTTTTGGAATCATGCATGGTAAAATTTGTTTTGTAAAGACTTTGCGTTAAATGTCAGTTATGATATCCAGTCTGGTATTCCCAAGAAGGGGATATAGCGCTAACACCCCGTTAGGAGTTGCTGTTGATATTCAGGTTAAATCAGTAGCAAATAAGGAATTGGAAAGTTGGGGGTGTTACATAGGCTCTGATGCCACTATGTAACACCCCCAACTTTCCAATTCCTTATTGGCTACTGATTTAACCTGAATATCAACAGCAACTCCTAACGGGGTGTTACCGCCGTATCCTCTTCTTGGGAATACCAGGCTGGATATCATAACTGATATTTAACGCGAAGTCTTTACAAAACAAAACTTACCATACATGGTTCCAAAACTTAAACACGAAACTTAAACACCACAATTTAAGTCAACTATATTTTATTACAACTTCTAAAATTCTTTTCAAACATGATCAGCATTCGAGTCTTACTCTACTCATGTCCCCAGTCCCAAGTACAACTAGATTAGCTGAAAACAAAACATTTTATAACAGTGAGATAAATTCAGTAACATTCACCCCCAACAATCAAACACACATACAAATTCATTTTTAAAACATTTTAGGGGAAGGGGACAGCAACACGTTTTCAAAGCACGCAAACCATTATCACCACCTTCCTTGATTATCATTTTCAGAATTACACTTCCATAGTTCCATTCATAATGTTTCAGCTTCAGATAAGTCTTGGGTGAGCGACCCCAGTGGGTCTCATGGCCTGCGCCCTAACATAGCACAGCCGTTTAACTCTTTTCTGGCCTACCACTCCTCGGCCGGTTACTGCTTAACTTTCCTAGCTTACCACCATCATGGGTGATTACCGATAACCTGACCCACGTCTCAGCCGAGCATGTGGCCGCTCACATGCATGCACTTATTACCCAGGGAAGGCTATGGCCTTCAACCAGTTCAAATAGATTTTACTCACCCTATTCAGTTCTTTTCAATTAATGACCTTTTTCCTCTTTACTGGATGTCAACTTGACATGTTCAGTTCATTCGAATGTAAACACTTTTTCCCACAGAATTCGAAATACAAATACAGAACTCCAAACACAATCGCAGTAAGTTTCAACTTTTATCATATGGAAAATTTCCAACTTCCAGAACATAACACAGTATACAGTTCCCATCAAGTAATCACTTTCAAATTGTAAATCAGTGTTCATTTAGTTGAAAAGAAATGCCAAAGGTTCAATACAAGAACTCCAAACATTCATGGTTTCAGCAATGCGGGGAAGAGGTTAGGGCATGACTGTTACCTGGATACCGTACAAATTTACGGGTTCGGTTACTTTAGTAGGAGTTCACTGCTCCGCACCTGGGCCCACATACAGCCTGTAGTTAGTCCACATTCAGTATAGGACATCCTTGGGCCTCCCCCAAATTTTATAAAAAATTCCTTAGACTTTTGTTCAACCAAACCCTATCCTTGGTTAAGGTTCAGCTAGCTAGTTTCTGGGTCCAATTTCTATAAGCTATAACGTTTGTTGCCGGCATCCAATTCTAGTGTTCTTGGTCAATCTGGAAACCTCAAAATGTCCTCTGTCTTTTCTATGTTTAGAGTTTGGCTCGGTTCTACCTCAAATCCAGTCAAATTTTTGCTTCTTTTAGCAATGTCAGTGACTATCTTTCTCAGGAAGGTCCTGGGGAAATTTTACCAAAACTCGGGCTACGCTAGTCCAAATGACCCAATTCTAAAGCAATATTATTTGGCACATTAGAGGCTCCTACTCAGTAAATTTCACAATTTTTGGCAATCAATACCAGCCTAGGGATATTTTTTCCAAATTGAGGGTAAAATAGCCCAGACTTTGTCTCCCAGATTCTATCCAGATTTTTAGCCTAACTTTCCATCCTCATAACTTTTTCTCTCGACTTTCAAAAATCACGTTCTTTCCCAATCTAGAAGAATAATTTTGTCTACTAAAACTTTCATATTCAGCACTTCCATAAATTTGCAACGTAGTCAAGTCTAAAAATTCAAAAACCGCATCCTATACCTGCAGTCCCTAGTTCTAACAGTGTTTGGTATTTCGGCCATAATTCTTTCAATTTAACTCTGATTCATACAATTTAAAAACGCACGTAATTTTCACATCCTAATCTAACCACTGTAAAAATTTCATAATTTTCGGACGACCAGAATAATTATACCGAATTTTCAAAGTTGAGCCAAAAATAGTGTTAGTCCTCACCAAATTATTCCTCCTTTTATGCACGGTTTTTACTCGCTTTGGGTCACCAAAAATTCACCCGTACCCGTTAGACATCCTTAGACACTCGCCCAGACCCAATCATGCCAAAATAACCCACCTTTATTAAGACTAAAAAAAATAAAACCACATTAAAATATTGTTATGAGTACCTTTGATCAAAACCGGATCTAGATCAACGGAAATTCCGCCTTCATTCAAATTCAACGCCGAAAGTGCTGAGAAAATAATGAAAATTATATCAAAATCTTCATTCACAATGGTTATAAAATCGTAAAAACAAAAGAGATTTAAAAGTGGGGGTTTTGGATGCATGGAGTGCATGAATCCATGCATCACTTGGCTTTTTCTTACCAACACAAGGGAGAGATGGCCGTAGGGTGGCGGCGCACTGGTGATCGTGGCGGTAGTTGGCGGCGAGGGAGTGAGGGAGGAGAGAGAGAGTGCTAGAGAGAGATAGGGAGGCGTGAGGGTGAGAGTGGGAGGTTAGAGTTTTAGGGTTTAGAATTAAAAAGGGGGGTTTCACGTAAGGGGGGAAACTCAACTTTCAATTTTTTTTTTTTTTTTTTTGCATGGTGGCCGGCCCACCTGGAAAAATCGAGGAGGATGATTTTCAAGATTTAAAACCTTCCAAAACATTGGAAATTGTTCACAAGAAAAAAAATAAATAAATAAATAAATTCTACAAGGACTCATTTGGCATTGACTTGGATTGACTTGGTTCTAGGTTGGTCCAACCTGGAAATAATTTTCCAAATTAATTTTTCAGAATTTTACAAAAAGTAGTTAGAAAGGTTTCTTGGATGCCTTACTTATGCTTCAGTTTTCATTAAAGATTTGACTAAACTGAGAAAGCCATTGCAGCAAAAACTTAAGAAAGAAGTAAGTTGGACATGGATCCCTAGTGATTCAAAGATTGTTCAAAACTTTAAAAAGATGTGTAAAAATCTTCCTATACTTAATTTGCTTAATAAAGGAAATGATTTAAGTCTTGAGACAGATGCCAGTAATGAGCACTGGAGTGCAGTACTCAAAATCAAAGAATGATAAAAACTCTGCAAATATTAAAGTAGGAGTTTTAATAAAGTAGAATGCAACTATCCCACAATGAAAAAGCAATCCTTGCAATCATAAGAGGAATTAAAAAGTTCTTAATCTTTTACCCCTAAAATCTTTTCTTATTCGAATTGATTGCAAAGAAATACTTGGTTTTGTGAGAAAGAATTATCAAATATACAAGTACAAGGGCGACTCTTGCATTTGAAATTATGGCTTAATAAGGTTTCCTTCTCTATTGAACATATACATGAATCGAAGAATTCTCTGACAGATAGTTTAATTTGAAAACTCGCCAATGGTGATCATTAGAATAGAACTCCTACCGGAAAAGGAGGACATCCAATATGAAATACTATTACTACTAGAACGGTTACTCCTTCTAGTGAAGTCCTTATAGATAATTTGGAATTATATATAAAAAGAGGATCACGCTTTGGTCTACTATCTTCTGCCTACCTAATAGCCGAAAGATTTTTTCTTCTAGAGTTACAAGTGAATTACCTAAATTGTCCTTATGATGTCCAAGAAAAAATAAGTTTTCATGTTCAAGAGAAATGATTTAATGAGTGTTATGCAGCCTGCATCGACTATTATCATAATTATTTTTATAATATTTGGGAATCTTGGAGTACAACAATCTACTTTCCTGATAAATCTGAAGTTGGTGGTGTGAGTTTTCCACCAAATTCAATATCTTTAAATGATCACGTCATTAAAGCCAGGGAATATTATGTGGTAGTTTACTTTATAGAACTCCTAGATCCAAAGGTCTCATTCTCTCAAAACTAACTAAGTTTCAATTGTGCATGTTCTGAAGGATCCATTGGCTTCTTACATCTCCTGATAGTTCAACAAACATCCATACATTAGATGCCTATATGGCGAGGTACATTGTGCACTAATCGAATATGAAAATAGAAAAGGCAAACTAGCTCATTATCTCACCCAGATAGTTTATTTTGACAACCCCTATGATTGACGACAGAGTGGTTTCTAGAACGATGAGAATTAGTTACAAATCCTGCTTTATCAAGATCCATCAGTTTTTACAACATTCATCATCAAATTTCAGCATTAATTGAACAAGGAAAAATACTATGCATTGCGGACACTACTTTTGCTTATCACAATGAGTTTAACGAATATATGAAAGTAGAAGGAGCGACTTCAGAAGATGTCTTTAATTATTTCTTTGATGTTAGAGCTGAAAAATTCTTATTAGAAAAGGAAAAGAAAGATCTTCTTGAATTATTTGAGAAACGGGATCTAGAGCATCTTCAATATAATGAAGATTTTGATGATTGTCCGGATAATGATGGTGTGGAAAATATTATTAGAGTTGAAGGCATTAGAATCTCAATAATGATAACTAGTCTTTTCATCATTACAAGGCTTTGAAAAGTGGTTACTCAATCATTATACTATTTTGACAAGTGTCAATCTGTAAAATAAGACAGTCTACTGTAGTCATGCGAATGCAATTGTAGCTATGTGTAAAAGCAGTATATACTGTTGCCGTTAAGGTATCCTATGTACACCCATCCCCTCTATAAAAGGAGATGCTGAGTGCTTAGAAGGACACGGTCATTTGAGCATACTTGAGCAAAAAAGCAGTCGGGGTTTTCCATTTCTTTATGAGCAAGCATCTTTGATGATCTTAGTAGTTTAAGTCCCTTTTAAGTCTTTCCGTTGTAATATTTCCACTTTCGAACTTTCAATAAAAGAAGTTTCCTAGCAGGGAACGTTACTCAATTGAATCTTATATCTTAAATATTATAATTTCTTGATTAAAGTTCCACTATTCTTTAAAATATAAAGAACTTGATTACTGACTATGGTCTAAGATAAGAAACGAAAGGGACATATGCCTGATCTAAGGAAGGTGTGGTTGAGATTAGCAATCTCTGTAAATTGGAAGTTAGAGAAATGCCAGTGTCCAATACTAACTAAGTTCAAGTAATGGTTGAAACTCTCTAATTAAATTATAATTATTCTGCCAAGCATGATGGGCCTATAACCACAGAAAGCATAATAGTTATGATATAAGTAGTAGATTGTCATAACTAATATTAGTAAAGTCATTATAAGAAATTTAATCGTTTAAAACAAGTATATTTCCTGAAAAACCCCTAGAAATAGCTTATTTGCATATTTTACTCAATTCTAAGGGTCTTTCTGCAGTTTCTAAGAGTTCTGAACCGAAACTAAAAAAGGAAAGAGCATAGGAGGTATCAAAAAATTAAAATAGGCTTTCAGAAGGTAGCAAAAAGTCATAATGTCATAACTCAGGGCACTAAAAAATTAAGCCAAAAAAGTGAGACCCAAAATAATCAATGACACCTATGTTAAGGTACTAAAAGATCAATAACCCTATTTGAGCAAAAGAGATATCGAAATTCTCTATTTCTCTATGAGTAAGCATCTTTGATGATCTTGACAGCGTAAGTCCCTCTTCAATTTTTCCATTGTAACATTTTTACTTTCAAACTTTCAATAAAAGAAGTTTTCCAGTAGAGAACATTATTTAATTGAACCTTATCTCTTAAATATTTTAATTTCTCGATTAAAGCCTCACTATTCTTTAAATTATAACATTTGATTAGCGACTACAGTATGAGATAGAAAACCAAACATGTCTATGCTATACTTGATCTAAGGAAGGTATGGTTGAGATTAGTAATTTCTGTAAATTGAAAGACAGAGGAACGCCAGAATCCAGTGCCGACTAAGTTCAAGTAACGGTCAAAACTCTCTAACTAAGTTTTATTATTTTGCGAAGCATGAGGGCCTATAGAAATATAATATTTATTATGCAAGTAGTAGATTATGATAACTAATACCAGTAAAGTCACTATAAGAAATAAAACCCTGTAAAAGAAGCATTTTTCCTTAAAAAATCCAAAAAATGACAAAATTATTGAAAGTACTCTAGAGTTAAAAATTTTTGAAAGTTTCATATTAAAATAATAACAACAAGGACCATAAAGTCACTTTCCTCAAATTTGGAGCGACCAAAAGATTTATTTTTTTATTGTGTGAATCAAACAATTCAGGCACCAAAGTTAAAAGTGCCGAAAAATTAATAATTCTTCAAAAGTCTAGGAAAGGGGGGAGCAAGAAAAATAAAACACACTGAATTCACGTCACTTTCCCTCGCTCTCCTTACACGCCATCTGTTCTCCACATCTCAGCACCATGTGGTCGCCAAAACACCAACATTGCTGCCACTTAGTTGTCGTCGACCCCAGCCGTCGCCCCTCCACCGTAGTAGCCATTGCCAGCACTCTACTATTCTCCCCTCTTCTGCTTCATACTCCAAAGGGTATGACTATCGATCCCTGCAAGTGCTTTCGTGTGGCACTGCCATCACCGCTTTGGCCACCGGAACCAGCCACCAAGCACCCAAAAGCACCACACCATGCCTAAATTCCACTTACCTTCATCTCTCTAGCCTCAACAAAGGTAACCACTCTTATCTCACCTAACTAGATTTAAATCCATGAATTTCCATCACAATTGAATGAGTTAGTGTGTTGATTCTCAAATGATTAGATTGGAACATATGTATTTGAGTACATTGTTGAGTTTTTAATGAGGAATAATAATTGAACTTTGGGTTGATATGCAAAAAATTAAGTGGTGACGCTCATGAGGTACTAGAGGGAGACTCAATCAAACACATGTTATCATATTGGTTTAAATGGGATTGTAAGTGGTATTACTGTTTATGTCTAGGTTATATTATGTTTGAGTTATGTCGGTTATTGGCTTTGAGGTGCAAAAGAGGCAGGTTATTCAATGTAATTGGAGAATTGAAAGAGGGTTTGAGTTGATTATGTGACTCGATTGACTCGAATTAAGTAGTTCACGGATTTTGGGAGGAAAGAAGGGTGTTTTTGGTTCCTTAATTAAGACATGTTTGTAAAGGGGTGATGATTGAGATTGTAAAAGGAAATGGTAGATTGGGTAGACTATTGGGTTTGAGTTGAATAAGTTAGGCCAACTATTTGCTAAGTAGAAGTGGGTTTTTTCTAAAGGAATGAAGCTGTTAGTCGAGAGCTAATGAATTAAGTTAGGTTGTTCAACTAATCCATATGAGTAAATCTACTAAGTGCTCAAGGAATCTCGCTTCAAATATCAATATGAGAGCATTAGTAATTCACCAATTAAGGTACTTACTTGAGTAGTGAAGCGATTGGATTTGCAAATGAGTGACTCAATAGTGATAGTGCAGATATGGAATAACTGAACTACATCGAGGTAAGAAAATGGTGAATTAGAAAGTTACAAGAAAACTAGAACTTGGATGAATAGATGTCGGCGGCTAATAACCTTAGGTCAAACTAACTACTAACTAGAGTGAGAACTCAAAGGATGCTAAAATGTAAATGTTCACCGAAAAAACATAATAAAAGTCTAGTGATTTGCAAAGCTTGTTCTCTTTAAATGTTGAAAGGTACAATTGAGGCTATCTTGTAAGAAGAATCAAAATATAAAATTTTAAGCAGCAACGATTCCCTCACCAAGGTAACTTGTTGTTTGTACCTTTTTAACACAAGCAAAACTTTCAATGTAGTTATAAATCACGTTCAAAAGTCTTCATCATTGTTTGGGTCATGCAAAGGACCATTTAGTGTTATGATAATCATAATTTCATAAGCTCATATGTTCGTATGTTCATATGTTGTTGATCCGGGGACGTCTGGACAACACTGATTACTATTACTGACTACCATTACTGTTTATATGTCGATTGCCTATTGGTTCATCAAAACCTAGAATTTGAGTGGAGATCTTCCAATTTTAAGTTTTAATGAATCACTATACATGGGTCCCAAGCTTGGCTAGTGAAATAAAGCAATGAATTACTTTAATTTATAAGTGTTAATGAATCTATTTGATCCTAATGTTACTGTGCAATGATAACATATTGGACTTCTAAGTTATTTTTCTATTGGTTTATGTTGTTAAATTATTTTAGGATATGAAACACGAAGTTGAATGATAGAAGAGACAAAAAAGTTGATCAGGCGAAGTGATCCATGGCATGGGTGTCCATCTTAGCTTCATGTCTACTGATCTTACCTTAGTCAATTGGTGTGTAGCCCTTTGAACTTCTCCTCATCATTTAAATGGATTTTACTCGTATTTAATCGAGAAAACCCAATTCTTCTGGTTTTGCTCCCAAAATTATTGATATTGAATGAAAAAGAAACTTCTAAATTTAATGTCGCATGTTCCTTGAATCCTCTTGCGTAATTTTACATCACTAAGACCAACTTTTGGTTACAAAGTTTTGTTTGCACCAAGACAATTAATGGGTTGTTAACTATTGTATGTTTTTTCGTATAAATGAAGAATGAACTTGCCTAATTTTTGTAAATAACCTATACTTCACCTTCTTTCAATAAGTTTGTCTTGTTTTTATTTTGAAAACTGATGGTGGCAGTTCCCTAATTGATAAACTATCCATTGCTTCTAAATATTTAGTCAATTATGAAGCCCCTAGTTACATTATTATGAATTAGGGGCGTTCCAAATGAAATATAGTTTCGCTTCCATTTTTCTGGTATTCATATTGTATGAAATATAGTTTCGCTTCCATTTTTCTGGTATTCATATTGTAAGCCGAACGAAACCCTTTAAGAAGAGCGAAGAATTTTGCCTTAACTGTGGAATGAGCACCAAAATTTGCTGAGAAACCGCTTATCCAATTGCCATACTAATCGGACTATTCTTCAGAAGAAGCATATCAAATTTACATCTAAGAATTAGCATCTCCATTTGCATTTACGTGCCTATGGCTCCTATTTGACAATGTAAGCTCTCGTTACAACATAAGCCCATTATTTCCAATTTAACCTTTTGTTTTTTTTTTCCAAACTTAACATGACGCCTAACGTTTTGCTTTATTATGCTTAATAAGAGTTAGCTATCTCCTGACATAAATAAGACACCTAAAACTTGTCCGTTTTTATTATCGTTTTTGTATATATTATTTTCCTTTTCTTTAATAAGCGGATTAATTTTGCTTAAGTCGAAATTTCGTATTATCTGAGTGTGTATATGTACTAATGTATGATTTTACATGGTTAAATGTGATTAAACTCATTTGAAGCTTTCACGATGACTTAGATTACTTAGTTCAAACATATTTTTCGCTGCAATCCAAAATTTGTGTGCTTTTCTACTTTGACTAATATTATAATCATATGATTAAATGCAATTAAACGTGGCTAATTAATGGGGTATTGCACCCTTGTGGCGGTACAACTCATCCTACCACCTTGCAAGAGTAATCAAGTTCATTGCTTGATTATAAAGGAATGTCAATCACTTATCAACAACAAAGATTGGCTTGTGAAGATCAAACACTGTTATAGGGAAACAAACAGTGCTGCGGATCGGTTAGCTAATTGAGGGGTTTCACAATCTGATCCTTTGGTTGTGTGTACACCCCCCCCCCCCCCCCCCAAAAAAAAAAAAAAAAAAAAAAAAATCCCTAACTTTCGATCATCTTTGAGGATGATTTTGGGTGTTTATTAGCAACATTTTGTTTGTAATTGATAATTCCATCAGGGGCTTGTCTCCTTTTTCTCACCACCAACCAAAAAAAAAAAAAAAGAAAAAGAAATATGTGTTTAATGGTGCACTATTGAATCTCAGCGACAGCCAAAAACAAAACGAAAAAGAGACAGATAAAATAGACACTTGTATGCAAGTTAAAGTGTAGATAGTTCCAAAGATAAAACCACATCTATATCTAGACAAATGTAAAACAAAGCAAATTCTCTTCATACTTTTCTTTAGAGAAACGTAAGTCTTTTCACTTACAGAGGAAGTGGTAGTCAATCCATGCAAATAGTAAGGTTTAAATTCCAACCTCACATTTGAAAGGTGAGTATTTCACCACTTATAGAAGTATATTTCCTCTAAAAACTCTCTTCAATTTTCATATGTCACTTTCACGTAATATATATTTTTAAAATCTTTTATCCTTAAGTGTCACTTTTGATTGTTTTTTGGCAATATTATTATTTTTGGCTTTTCAATTAAAAAACAACGATATACATAATACAAGATTTTACTTTTAAAGTTATGTACAACTCTAGTTCTAAATCCTATTACATTAATGTTTGCAATAATAATAGCTACTAATAAAGAATCACTTATTATTACGGTTACAAAGTATGATATTATATGTATAATTAATACATTATTGACATATTCGCTTTAATAATGATAATTATCAAATTCCTCAAGTAAAGAATTAAAAAAATCAAATAAAGTGAAACTAGTTACATATATTGTACGTTTTATTTAAAACTATATCACTTGAGGGATGTCATAAGATGTCTTTATGATGACTTCTAATCTAACAATTATAAAGACGACAAATAATTTATTTAAGATGACTTTTACTTCCTAAATGAATTATAATATATCTCAAATGAAAAAGTTACTATAAATTGAATTATTAACTATTGCAAAACTTTTAAAAATTCAACTATAAAGCGGTTTATCTCACTATGTCGTTTCAGTGGGATGATCTCACTCAAGGGTTGTTAATGAATCCCTTCTCCGTCTTGACATAAAACCGGAAAAGGGGGGGGGGGGAGGCACTACCATGTCTCCTCGAGCTACGGTGCCAGGGACCATGACAAATTTTGTATTTTGGGAAACCAAATAAATGTCAACAGAAGAGTTGACTAGTGGCTAGTGGGCAACGAGTTTAATATGCAATCATACTGACCATTGACTTTCAGGAATCAGCCTCTCTATGGGTAGGAATGCCGATAGAGGTAAGTTTGCCTACAGCTGGATCTTCCCAGACCCCGCGAAAGCGGAACCCACACTGGAAGGTGGTGGTGTTGTACTAACGATTGACTTTCACTGGACAGGGTTTTGCGCCATCTTCCTTTCCTAAACAGATGCTGTCCACCATCTTCCTTTCCTAAACAGATGCTGTCCAACGATGAATGGTAACAAGCAATGCCAATGAATTATTTACAATCATTTACTTTAGAGATCTTTCCATTTGCACCAATTTTCTGACACAATCGAACAAATTTTCCCACTTTTTACTGTACACACACATATCATAGCGAAACATACTCCACATAGTTGGCATAGGTGAGGCTGCGAGTGTTGACGAAGGACTAGGCTGCTTGAATCTACGATTAGGGCCCAGGCAAGATGTTTTTCTAGGGCAAGGCGTGATATGTACAAAGATTCAGAACCTCACCCCTCCAATTTCTGGTATAGATCAGATAATGCCTCATAGAGGATAGCACCAGCAGGAGGTCTTGGCAATGGGCCAAGCAGAATGTCAGATGCCTTCAGGGATGAATTACCATAAAATCTGGAATTTTCTTTGTGGCGCGTTGTAACAATGTTACTCTCAAGGGAACAGCCAACAAAAGCACCTGCATAACCAATAATGTGAAGCTAATAAACTTTCCAACAATTTTAGATTAAAGGAATGGACACAAACACAAAGCTTAAAAAGAAAACGAAAAACCATTTCAATAGATCACTAATGAAAAAGCCTGTTTCAAACATAGAATTCATCCTTAGATTATAATGGACTTATACAATGCCACTAAGGTATCTTGAACTTCTTTTACCATAACTAGAGTCATGAATCGGGGCAATGCTTAGTTAATTTAGCTCCAGCACAAATCTCTCACGAATTAAGGGGTAAGGCAAACCAGATCTACCCCCCCCCCCAAAAAAAAAACCCAAAAAAAGGAGGATCATAGCTAGGCAGGAGACTGTAATATTGCTTATACGTATGGTTCGGATCAATTTTGATGGACGAATTATTGACGTTAGGATCATAGTACAATGCCAATAAGATGTCTTCAACTTCTTTTACTGTAACTAGAGTAATGAATCGAGGCGATGCTCAGTTAATTTAGCTCCAGCACAAATCTGTCACAAATTAAGGGGTTAAGGCAAACCACATCTAATCCCCCCCCCCCCACGTTGGGCGCGTCTCCCCCCCCCCCCCCAAAAAAAAAAAAAAAAAACCAGGACCATGGCTAGGCAGGAGAACATGTAATATTGCTTACTGATATTGCATTAATTTTGATACACGAACTACTGAAGTTAGGATAATAGCCTAACACCTACTTTACTTGGACTCAGGTATGAGTTATGACAGACACTGATACACAAAGACCCCAACCAATTCCCTTTCGTTGACCGAAAATATCCCTCTACACCAACATAGCTTTTCTCCTTCCCAGCGGCAACGACACCGGTGCCGGCCTAAGGTCGTAGCAGGTGGGTCGTCTCCCCTCCTCTTGCCCGCTTTTTGTTTTTTCTTTCTTTCCCAAGTTCTTATTCCTAGCTCATTCCCCATTCCCCATCTTACGACCCTCGTTCTGACTAGGAGTTCAAGTTTCATTTGCAACAATGCACTCCCTCGTCTGCTGCTCGAATTTCCACTCAAATTTCAGATAGAGGACAAAGGCATAGCTGTTAGCGCGCAATCGCGACGGACTCGAGGCTTGAGGAGACCAACGATTGGGGTTTTAGCGTAACCAA
This sequence comes from Carnegiea gigantea, assembly GCA_029747015.1. Classification (NCBI taxonomy): domain Eukaryota; kingdom Viridiplantae; phylum Streptophyta; class Magnoliopsida; order Caryophyllales; family Cactaceae; genus Carnegiea; species Carnegiea gigantea. Next base: position 77,839 of record JAKOGI010001914.1, read on the forward strand.
CAAATTTCTATTGAATCAAGCAAGGTTTGTTCAATGTTTTAGCCTATAGTGCTAAATTACATCAATTTCATGGGGGCTTCAATCAGGTGCGAAACTTCCTAATCCTCCTTGAGATTTTGAGTTGGTAATTGATAATTTGGTCTTGTTTTAAATTTTGATATCTCCTTCTCATGTTGTTTAATAGTTCAGCATACTTGGGGTATAGCTGGCTTTTGTGCTAGTTTGTCCTGTGTTTTGGCTAACTCCTAGAAGAGTTCTCTCTACAGCTCTTTCTTCGCTTTTGTTGTGATTAACAATGAGGGCTCTTTGTTAGATTCGGGTGTTGATAATCATCTGCAAGCCACACTTATTCAAACTCATCTTGAGGATCATGAGGTGGATGAAATTGCTGAGGTTGTTATACATATGGATGGACCTGATGAAATTTTCTGTGGAGTTAGTTTCTTAAAGGATGAAGGCAATAGGTGTTTTAAGCTCAAAAACTTAACCCAAGCGTTGGTTGATTGTTTATCTCTATATGCTATCAAACTTTGGGTTTTAGTTGTTTCGGTTCAGCCCTGTTTAAGCATTTGGCAATTACCCTCAATCTTAGGGTCTGTACTTTTCGTTGGTATGAACGTATATCTATATTTTTGAAAGAGATTGGTAAGAGTTTCTTTGTTTATCTCTATCTGCTATCAAGCTTCAACCACATTCGACCAACTTCTATCAACTTTTACCAATCTGTTCCAAAATTTCAAACAAAGAAATCCCCATTCATTTACATTTCTACCAACTCTAACAAAAAAATTTCAATCCTTATTTTTTTCTATTTAGAGATTCTTATTTTTTTTATGAATTGAAATTGATATGAACGTATATCTATATTTTTGTTATGAATAGAATTAGCAAATTGTTCATAATATGTGCATTTTACAACTATCAATAACATAACCTAATTTCGTCATCCTGTCTATATGTTGTGCTTGTGTTTGAGAGTGTCAGAAAAGTGTCTGAGAGTGTCGGACACCAACACATTAAGCCCTGAAGAGTGTCCGTGCTTCTTAGATCTTAACAAAGCCATACAGGACCAACCTTCCCGAGCCAAACTATCAAACGAAATCAGATTTAATGTTGTCCAACCAAAGAAAATAATATTTCCAAACTCCCTTTGCTCTAAATTCAATTTAATTCGATATGTGTATTGCATATCACTGTATCTACAGCTCATTGAATCAAGCCCCTTCCTATAATAATCACCATGACCTGTTCATAGCAGCTTCTTTAAAGCATCTTTTACCATTGCTCTCGAACTCATAGTTTCCCCTGTTAGCTCTTGTGATTTAAATGATACATAATTATCACTTTAACTTTTCTTTTCACACTGAAGTACCCATTTCTAGATGGGCATACGACATGACTTCCACAAACTTCATATTAAATATTATAAAATCCTGAAAGTGAGCGGAATTAGATCATTCAGATACTTTGGGATACTAAAGATTAAGCACCCATATTTCTCTTCTGTAATAAATGTAACATTTAAGATCTTTTTGCAGGGAATGTTGTAATTATTGAAGACAAGGTCATGTATTATTTAAACCTCTATATCTTTTCCTTTTATGCTTTGTTCCCCATGATTGCAGTTCAGTGCAACTTTGGCTTACCAGAAGGGAAGTACATCGAAGATTTGACAGTGGAATGTAGCAATTTACCTTTGCTGGAGCTATATGTATAGCAAGCTGCACAACCTCCGTCACCAGCACGTACGTCAGCTTCTGCAGCCCTTCCAACAACTCCAACAGCAGCACTCATTCCAGCACCAAAAGAGAGATGCATATTCCCTCCAAACATTTTGACCGCTTCAGTAGTTCTCAACACAATAAGAAAGTCCGTAAATTCTCCTCCTGCCTGCTCATAGATATAGAATATTAACATCATCTAGAAGTTCAAACATAGTACACTCCACAGTTTAATTTGAATATTTAACAGTGATCATATTGACTAGTCTTCAGTCCCTTATTAATAAATAACCCCCCCCCAAAAAAAGAAAAGGAAACAGTATAACAGAGAGACAAAAAGCAGAACCATATAATTAGACGAAGGCTACCAAAAATGAAGTGTTTAGTTTCTAAAAGGATGAATCCATGCCTGTCAGTTTCACATCCATGCTTGTCAAGTGTCAGTTGGCAAAGATATATTAACATCACAGCTTCAGCGATGTATGACAATGATACACTATCATTTTTCTCTTAGCGTAAACTTATGATATGCCCTTTGATTTGGCTCACAGTTGCACCATCATTGACAAACTTGCCTTCTTCATTTCTAACCCTTCCTACAAGAATTGAAACCTCTAAATCACAAAGGCTCAACGTCTGTTTTTTTACCAGGAGCTGCTACATAGATCAGCAAGCGGCAATGAAGTGGAACTAACAGCTTGTTCCTATGACCGTAAGTCCAAAACTTCATATTACCAACCACCTAAGCCCCAGTTATCTGCCAGTACATTTTAATGTTCTGCTTTCTAGAATCAGATCACCCAGTAGACAAAGTAGGAACTAGGAGTCACAATGTCCAAAGTTAGAACTCCTCTCATTTGTCAAATGTCACTCATAGTTTTGTAAAAGAAGTATCATCATTAAATCAAGCTCACTCAAAGAAATTCAATCGTGCCAGCATAGCTATCATGGAAGCTGTTCGAAGAAACTTCCAAAGTTTGAGATATATATTTGCTAAAAAAAGGGACCTCATCTCCTTTCATTTTTCAGTAAATTCTTTGTATTTTTTATAGGGAACTCCTAGAAGCACAGCTAAATAGGATTGCAATACCCACAAAAGATCACAAACCCATTGCAGAATGGACCTGTAAGTGCTTGGACATTCACATGTTCAGAAATGTTATCTTTCTTCAGAAATTGCATATCTGGGTCAACAACAAACACAAGACAAGTGTGGATCTCCCTGCAAAACAGGAGCTAGGGAAGTCCACATCTAAGGAACCTTACCCTTGACAAGCAAAGAGGCCAATTGCGAGGGACCAATGGCATGGTGGTATATAATTTTGATGGCATGGAGTTTTCATGCGTGGTTGACTTTCATAAGCTTATATACTAAAATTTTGCCAAGCCCATTCTCTTTGGAGTTCAGAATACAAAGATGACAAGGTAAATATGAAGGCACCCTCATCTACATAACCATGCTCTAACTACATCAAGCATGAGGCAAGTAAATTATGCAGTCTTGAATTTCAGACATGGTTAAAGTTCAACAACAAAAACTAGTGACAATTCCAGCTAGCGGTGGAGGTAATTCACAAAACCTACTTTCTTTTTTTTTTTTTTTGGGGGGGGGGGGGAAATCGTGAGAACCAATAGCAGAACATTGGTCCAGAATCACCTCCAAAATGGGTTGCACCCATTCCAAAATGTAAAATATACTGTCAGCTTTACATGCAAACCTGACGAAAACAAATACTCAGCCACCCCATCATTGACATTGAAATTTACAACTAGTAATAGGCTGATAGGTGAGAAAGGTTAATCAGGTGCTGACTTACATAACACCAACAAAACAAAATACAATTATATTTTTGGTGACAAAACAAGCAAAAGCCTCACCTGAGCTCCCCAACCCAAACCAAATGAAGCAATGGCAGAAGGAGCAGACCAAGATCCATCCTTTCTGCGAGCAACAACCAGCCCTGTACCTACTTTGTAGGTCATCACTGTACCAACTTTTGCAACAGTGAGAATGGCTAGGCCTTTGGCCTGCTTTAGGATAGCATCTGGAATGGACTTTTCAGGTGATAGAGCACCAATCTGCACATTTGTTTGCCATGAAAAAGTCAACATTTTGGCTACTCACATTGAGGACAATTGACTAAGAGATTCAAGGATAACGATCTGCAATGTCCATCAATCCATTAGTTCCTATTTTGTGGAGAGCATTGCACAAGGTAAATACACAATAAGGCAAATGTGTTACTATCAAGGTTAGATCCTACAATTAGTTATGCACAAAAGCATAGCATCATGGATTGATACAAGAAGGAAAAAAGCTATCAAAGATTTACTCACAAACCCTAATTAAAAAAACGAAAATAAGACAAAAGGACCATAAGTTGACTTCAATCAGAAAGAAATCTGCACAAGAAGATATGAACTTCCTCAATACGACCATAAGGAAAGGGCAGGGATTGGAATAGATCAACATTATCCAGTTATATAGATATATGGTCACATACCTTGTTATAACCTTTAAGGATATTCGCAGCCTTGTAAATTTCATATTCCATGGAACGGGCCCATGGAAAATTAAGCCATGATCTTAAGGTACTGAGGTCAGTCACGTCATGGGTTGGCAACTGTGCAGCACGGCTGATTTGGTCCATCAAGTAACCCTGCACAGACTCCAATCGCACACAGCACACATCACAGACTCGTTGCGGATCTGATGCGCGGAACTTCACAGGCAATAGGCTTCTCCCTTTTGAGCACTCATTGCAGAACAATCCCCCACAAAAACGACAGTGATGCCTGGAGCAAATTATAGGATGGAAACGTGCACTACAAAGCATGCAGGCTGATGCAGCACTGTCAGGCAGCCAACGGGGAGGTTCTGCCTCCAGAATCTCCTGCACGTTAACTTCAGTTGCCTCTGCTAGAGTTTCAGCCATTTCCTTCCATGCTTGCTCCAGGAATGTAGCTGATATCCAGGAAAGCTGACGTTGACGAAAGTCACCTGATGCTAGAGCTTTCACCTTCCCACCAACAGCAACCAGCATTTCAGCAAACACATCCCACATGGTTAGCTCCTTATCCTCTGCTATGAAGTGATTCCAATCCATATCGGTGTCAGGGAGGTAACCGCCATCTACAGAGGAATTTATAGCCCAGGATTCACATTCACTTTCTGGCAACGGAGGGACAGAGACAGGTATCCAGATCCCAGTTTCTTCAGAAACAGGCGCATCATAAAAGAATATTTTACCATGCTTGTGGTTGCCTTTAATTGAACAATTTACGGCTCCTTTATCCACCTCAATACCTGCTGCGGAGTCAGGTTCCCCTTTCGCCCCCTTGTTCTCATCTTCTTCCACGACTTCATCAACTGGTTGTTTATCATTGTCTTCTCCCTGCCTCTCATCTTCTCTAAAAACCTAATTAAGAATGGCCATCGCAATTCCCGTCAAACTAACACAAAATCATAAACATCAAGCAAAACAAAACAAAAATTGCAAAGCCTCAATTTCTACTCAGTCATAAAATTGGGATCACCAGCCCCTGCCCCCTACGCCCAGGAATTCCTCCAAGGATAGATGCCACTGAAACAATTTCTATCTACTATGTACTGATGCAAGATCATTTTACTCCCCAGGGAACACCTCGGTCTGATTTCTACATATTGCTCCAAGCGGTGAAAGTATTTTCAAGTTACTCTATGAAAAGCTAAACAAACAACGCAACAATTTGGGTATGCTTCTCAATCAGTGACTCTAACTGTCTGCCAATCACGAGTTTAGTTCATCTTTATCAACATCCTATACAAAAGATAGGAAGGACCAGTAACAATCATCCCTCCTACCCTCACATGGCCCCCTTTCTGTTCCCTGAAAATGAAAGGCAACAGAGTGAATGGTCAGCTGCTATCCCAATTTTTATATTTATCTTTTCTATTTTTGCCTCACGACCAAATAAACGCATTATCTTTCTTATGGTTACTGAACTTAAGAACCCTAACAATGGTTATCTTCAATCCTCTTTATCCCCAATCTCTCAAACGAAAGCTTTTTTTTCCCAATCTCCCTGTCACAACCCCCACCATTAATCAACGAAGTTGAAGGTCTTATAATTTCCTATGTCTGAGGCCAGAGATATCAATACATACACATCAGCAGCGTCCTACAAGATCCTGAGAACAACACAATCCAACCCTAAATTTGAAATCCTAAATAAGCAATTGAAAAGGCAGCAACTTTCAATCACATAAGAACACTATTCCTCAATTAAACAATTAATTCGCAGAAACTAAAGACTTGCAACAAAATTCTGCAATTGAATCGAACTTAAATAAGTTCAACATCAAATTAAACTTACCTGCTGAGGAAGCAATCGAGGTTCATAATCATCAAGCTGAATCTTGGGGTACCGAAGGCAGGGCTCAACTGATGAAGATGGCTCGCAACTTTCCGCCATAGCAATCAGAAGATGAGACCCACCAACAACATGAGAAGGAAAATAGGTGACAAAAGGACTTGACGAGAATGGAGACGATTGATACTCGACCACTTTGATTCGAACGAAGAATTGAAGTTGTCAAAAAAGTAATATGAAGATGATTACAATGAAGTTCGAGAATTGAACTGGATGGGGGGATTATGGAAGCAATAGGAGAGAGAAATTGGGAAGGGAAGGGTTGAGCAATTTCAATGGCGGAAGAAAGCTATTTGCCAAGATCAAGACTCAAGAGCCGGACGCAATCAAGCCAGGGAGACTAAGATTGACGTGGCTCGTACAAAACTCAAGCCATTTTGCTTCTCAGGCCTTTTGGCCCTTGCGATTTGCCAAGTATCCCATTGCCCCTGAACTTGTACATTTTGTTACGTGGGCAACGTTCGGAAAAGTCGACCCCATGATCCATCCGAATTGAGATGTCAGAATTGCAGCGTTTCTAGATTGATTACTTAAATTAGGAAAATTTACATTATACTGTTGTTTAAAGTAACAAATGCTTTTGAAATGTCAGCAGGAAGGGAAGGAAATCAAGTTTTCATAGTACGCAAGTATTTTTTTAAATTGAGTGAGTTTTGATTGCAAAAATTCGATTTTTCTTAAGTAGGTTCATCCGAGTTAGATCTATAGGCAAGGCCCATACTTTAGATAATGGGCCATAAGACGCAACCCTAGAGGCTTCTCCTAGGGCCCTCTCGTGGCGAGACTGGCGGTTCATGCGGGTATTCCAGGTAAGGTTACAATTTTACCCTTTTGTCGAAGGGATTGTAAATAGTCACCTAACCACCTCGGGAAAGGGGTTTGCAATCTGATACATTGAACTCATACTACACTCTCTTTCTTTTAACCTTTGACTTGGATCTTGAGCTAACTTGACCATCGGAGAGGCGTTCCCGGTCCACAATCCAGGGGTGCCCTTTTTGCAGGTTAGGCTACTTGAAGAAGAGGACGTCAGATGTTACACGCGAGCTGTCAGATAAACCCGTTCTTTCGTCCCACGTCATCATCAACAGAGCTTCGAGAGGAATTCTCCGGAATCAAGTTTTAAGTCGGATGTCAGGAGAGTTGAGGAATGGAGTAAACGTGCATTGAAAGTGGCAGGGAGAGGCCAGAAGTTGAAGGGAACATCCATAGTGTAGACACCATTGATCTCGACAATGGAGCACAAGCAAAGAAGGGATCAAAATTGTCAGGCGGTGGTGTCGTTTGCATGGACCAATCAGCCATAGCTAAAGGGGGTTGCTGAAGTGGGGAGTTCATTTGAGATGGAGTGCAGATTTTGCAAGCAAAGGAAGGGCTTAAATTTGTTAATTTTTGTGTAAATTGTTATTTGTTTTTGTAACTTTGGAGTAGGAAAGAAGTTGAATCTAAGTTAGGCATGGGTTTTGTAAGTTGGGACACCAACTACAGTGAGGAAAGGGGGTAATGTTGTTTGTGGTGTGCGGCTAGGAAGGTAGGGGAAAATTAACAGGTATAGTTGAAGTTGACAATGTTTGTTATAAATATGGTTTTGGTAATGTTTTAAGGGAACTCGATTAAAATTCTGGATGTAAGTCAATTAAAATTCTCAAAAATCTAAACTCTTTAACCCATAATATTTATAGTGAATATCCCATGTGATGTAAGTCAATTAAAATTCACAAGTATTATTAAGACTATTAGGATTTTGGATTTGGTAATGTTTCAATTTTGGTGTAGTATAATGACAATAACTCAGAAATCTGAACTCTATAATCCAAGTTATTTACAGCGAATATCCAAGTTATTTAAGTAGATAAAGCCAGGTTACGATTGAATATCCCTGCTAATGTACAATTAGTAACCCAAGATATGTGAGGATATGTGAGATTATCTGAGATGTGGTGCATTCATTTAGCCGGTGTACCATCTGTTGTGGATTCATTGACCTTGGTCTGGTGAGGTGCACCAAGTGGGTGTGTATTGATTTTATACATGTGTTGTTTACGGTGTATTTGTTGTATGTGTGTCATTGGGGTTGGCATTTCTAACGTTATGTATAAGGTCTTCTGTTGCGGTAGTTGATGCCTTGTTGTGGTTGTAGTTGATATGGCAATTTGTGGCTGAGGTTTATTGGTTTGGGGTCAATGTTCATAACAATTGTGTGCTGGACAAAAAGTGTACATATAAATTTGTAACTCACAATAGCAGGGCAGGTTAACCCAGGTTGAAGAAATGTGGTACGTGCATAATATATGGTTTGTTCAGTTTTATTAGAAGAGTTAGTGAATATGTGTGTGTAGTATGTCAATTGGGTTTGTTTATGATTAGGCCATGGAATGGTTGAACAATTAACTACTGATACCCCTTCCTTTGACCGCAGTTGACCATAATATATTATATAGGGATTGAGCAGTGTAGGACGTAGGGGTGTTCAAAAATATCCGTAACCAATTACTCAAACCAAAAATCCGCTGCTTGACCTGAAATTTTGGTGCCCTAAGCAAAATATTTGAAGATTCTGGACTTTGTTGCGTTGTTTTATTTGGATGTCTAGGGCTTCTATGAGACTTTGTTACGTCTGCACAGTGGATTGGGCATGAACACGATGTTAATAAACTTATGCCTTATGGAGGCGTGGATATTCTTGAAATGTGCATGGTAGTAATGTACTTTGTAATATTGTCATATTGTGTAATAATATCAAGTGTTAATTGATGCAATATGAGAATGTCTTCTAGTATAAATAGCAATAGTTATGATATAACAAAATTATTAGGCAAGAAGTAAAGGCGATGGGGGGCTGTTGTTGTCATCACGTGCAAGGCACATGGTTCTTTTAGAAGAAGCAGGCATGGAAATTGGGGGGGAAAGGGCAGACCGGCAAAGGTCAAAAAAAAAAAAAAAAAAAAACAGAGCTCAGCCCGTGAAATGGAAAAATAGGAAAGAGAGAGAGACCAGCCCAGGAGGGAGGAGAAGAAGGGGCCCGGTCTGGAAATGCGCTGGGCTTGGACCGGCCATTGGGTTGTTCTTGCTCTTCTTATTTTATTTCTTCATCCACAATGCTTCTTCTAGATCCTTTGACACTCAATTTATCTAAATTTCATTATTCCTACAAAATAAATAAAAATATATTAAAATTCTAATTTAATTATTTATTTTGAGCAAATAATAGATAATAAAAGGGTATAAAACTGTAATAATTTCAGGTTGAATAATATGTTGTTTCCCCTAAAAATCATATTTTGTCGACATCATTATCTGGTGTAACTGATTAACCCAAAGTCCTTGTTAAACTATCCTAGGATGTGCTATCTATGCTCATGGATAAAGTTATTCCCCAGAAGGCTGTGGACAACGGTAAGGGCAAGTAATGAATGCAATGTTCATGGCAATGATAACATCAGTACTATACTCAATAACTTGTAATACCTAAAAACAATGATTTTCCGTGCTTAGATAACGTTTGTTTTGAAATGTTTTGCCCAGCCAACCACAAATGAAACATACATTTAAGCAAGCATTGTAATGGTGTCGCACATTTATAAATGAGTAATTCAGGTGTTTGCCGACATTAATTGAGGATAAGGTTTATCCCCACTGCATACATTGAGTGAAAAGTTAAGATGTATTAAATTAAGGGGAATATATTAAATAATGGGAAGTATGGTGGGACATTATTGAGGAGAGGTACAACTCCTACTATCCACTTAACAAATGATCATTAAAGGAGAGTAACAATGCCTACTTTCCACTCTATAACTAAGCTTCACACCTATGCATTTAAAACGGATTTGTGAGGTCACATTCACATAAGAGAGTAACCATAATTAGGGAGACTATATGAAGTTATTTTCTTCTTATCTGCTCCATAGATAGCCACCCTAGGTTTCTGATAGTTCATATTCGGTTCAACTTGTAGCTATTGTGGAATGGAGACCTACACCTATAACTTCAGGCTTGAAGCTGACATATTTGAAGGTGATGATCGCTGCCGCCGACAAGATGCCCATTGCTCCAAAAGGATAAGTCAAGTTTATTTTGCTTAACCTTCAACATTATTGTGGAACATGTGTAATAAGTATGTTATATACAGCACCAACTGATGCTATTTTCCCAATTGTTTGTTGCGTCTTTGCTCCCAAGACGCAATAGCTTGTGTCTACTTTTATTTGATAGACCCAAGCTTCCTTGAAAGGGTGAAGAAGGTAATGGATGATCTCGTGTGTGAGCATGCCTTGAGAGGGACTGGCTTCTTGATGACCAGTACCCAACACTAGACTTGTGAAGCTGACATATGTGTTGAGGTGGAATGAAGAGCAGAGATGGAGAGGTTGAAACACATGTTTCAGGCAGCTCACGGTGTTATTGGTGTGTTGTTGGCCATACCCACTTGGTCGATGTGCGCGTAAATATTTCATCAAAATTTTATGGGCACCTTTTTGAGTTAAATTACATCCCTGTGTAAGGTAGATGTATGTTGTAATGCCCCAATTGTTAATCATGCTTAAATTAATTCTAAATCTGGCATTATACAGATACTTATAGTTATTTGGGGCAGTGAGTCGCGCAATTTTTCTTGTAGAATGCCCCATGTGTTATAAATATGTGATAATACGAAATTTTCTTACAGTTGTAAAATGACAAATAATAGTGTGAATATATAAGGTTAATGAAATAAAATAAATTACGGTGTATTCGAGCCATACTGGAAATTATCGAGCCATAAAAATTTTCTTAATAATTAAGAATGAGAATGACAAATGGAGGGAAGCCAAATCTCATGGAATTGGAATGCCACTAACTAAGGTCATCCCCAGCCCAATGTCACGCGGGTAAGGGTTGGGCCCGCGTGTCACACGTGTCACTTCCAGCCAGGAGCACGCATGCCAAGGCACGGGGGACGGAACTTGCCCCAGTTCCTTCCCGCGTTCTTTTTTTTTTTGTCTTTTCGTCCTCCTGAATGCATCGTTTCGTGAGTTTTACTTTTTCTGCCATAATTGGAGAGCTGGCACAGTACGTCAACATGATTTCAGGACCCTGAAAACCAATTGGAGTTGTACTTCTACCATTAAAAAAATATATATTGAAGCAAAGTATTTTTTATTCTGACACTTTTTCACTTGGATTTGATGTTTGAAAAAGCCTTGCTTCAATATACAGTACTGCTCTATCTTCTTTCATACTATGGAACAACACCCTATTTATAATAACATAGTATTTTAGCTATTTTGAAAAAGCTTATGTAATTTCAAATTATCCATTTTTATGGTTAACAAAAAAAATATTTTTTAATTTTGAAAATAAAAAACATTCACACATGTTGCAAAAGTTAAAATACAAGCACAAAAATAATAAGTAATAAATTATGTTTAATTCTGGGTCTATGATAAATATTTAATTTAATTATCTTGAAATGAGTTTCAATGACTGGGCAACTGAATAGAATGCAAGTGAAACTTCTACTTACGTGGCAGGAACTCAGGTTGGAAATGCCCTAAGTAATTCTAAAGCCAATTGTCTTGGCAATTTTGATGCAATTACTCAGCAAAAGAGGTTGAAAGGGCAAGGAAGGATAAAACAAAAAAAAGAAAAAAAAGAAAAAGAGAAGAGGAGTACGAGAGTCAGGAGGTTGAGAAACAGAGAGCCCCACGACCCCCTTCTCTGTCCTCAGCTTGTCGTCCCTACGCGCTGATACAGGCTACCTACTTTTAGCTTTCCATTTTCTCCATTTTCTGATGTAACTGAAAGCAGAGTTGAGCTGGCAAAGTTGGCTATGTTAGTGGGAAGGAGGTTATTTTAGTGGGAAGTTGGTTGTGAACACAGCTATATATCACAGGGTGCTTGGGAAATAAAAACAACGGAAATTTCTCAATTTATCTCTCTTCTCTCTCTCTCCTCTATACCTCCTCTATTCCTCTTGCTTGCTGTAGCGATTTATCGAGGTTCCCAGTGCTGAATTTGGGTAACTTCCTTCAATCGTTATCATTGGTATCAGACCAATTGTGACCTCTGGGACTTAATCACACTGGCTCAAACACGACAGAAGACAGCCATGGAAAACGCAGTGAAAGCTCTAATGAAGGAGCAACGACGATGGATTCAACAGCAAATTTCAAAGCAGAATCAAAGGATCGAGGCTTAGCAGCAGTAGATGATGACACAATTGTTGAATCAGCTTCGAATCCAGGAAGAGAAATTCCAACACCATAATGTTGGATCGGATGCTGATGCTGGGGTTAGAAACAATCTCCATTTTAACCCCAAAGTAGAGTTCCCCACTTCTGATGGAATAGATCCAAAGGGGTGGATTAAAAAATGCACGAGACACTTTTCGCTATGTCGAATTAATGATGAGCAGAAGGTAGACCTGGCTGCCTTGCGTCTTAAGGGGCCAGCTGAAGTGTGGTTTGGGAGCTACATTTTGGGACGAAGGAATGTTCAGTGGGAGGAGTTCATAGTTGATGTTTGCTCTAGGTTCAGAGATGATCTGGGAAACAAAGTGGTTGAAGACTTCAATTGACTACAGCAAACGGGGACTCTTGAAGATTATTTAACACGTTTTGAGGAGCTCAAGGCCCTCTTGTTGGTAAGGAACCCCTCAATTCCTGAAACTTATTTTTTGGAAAGTTTTATTGGAGGGTTGAAACCTGCAATTAAATCGTTCGTGAGGGAATTTAACCCCCAAACTTTATATGCTACAATGGAAGTTGCTAGACGTCAAGAGGAAACCATACACGCCCTTCAACCACCTCCAGTCAGAGGCATGAAAACGACCCCCATATTTAATACAAAGCCATTATTACCTACACCCAATCAGACCAACAAAGCTAACCTGGCTGCAGGGCCTAGTCAGAAGGGGGTAACCAATAATACACCTTGGCCAAACCCTCCCAAGTTCATCCCAGTAGCTGTACGGGCTGAGAAAATGGCAAAGGGTTTATGTTACTATTGTGATCAACCATTCGAAAAGGGGCATAGGTGTAGAAGTAAAACCACACAGCTCTTCCTAGTGGAGATACCAGATGAAGGGGATGAGGAGAATGGTGACACAAATGAATTTGCTGGTGAGCTTGATTTTGCTGCAGAAGAGCTAGAACCTCTGGTATCTATGAATGCCATGAATGGGGCCACAGGGTTCCACACAATGAGAATAAATGGGCATTTGGGGAAGAAAACCTTGCACATTCTCATCGATTCTGGCAGCACTCACAATTTCCTGGATGTAAATCTGGCCAAGAGATTGGGATGTAAAATGGACCCTATAGCCATACAAGCTGTTACCATAGCGGATGGGAATCAGCTTCAATGCCAGTATATCTGCAAACAATTTACCTGGCAAATGCATGGTACTGAGTTTGTGTCTGATGTACTGCTTATTCCATTAGGGGGGTGTGATTTGGTATTGGGTATACAGTGGCTGGCAACTCTGGGAACTATTAAGTGGAACTTCAAGAAATTAAAGATGGAGTTCAACTTAAAGGGGAGGAACTATGTTCTGAGGGGACTGAAGACGGATAAGGTGCAGATGATGGCCCCAGAGCAGCTGCCAAAAGCACTTATGAATGCAGCTCAGTTGTGCATGCTGCAACTAGTCAGTATTACCCCCACCTACTATCAGTCCATGGGAGGTACTACAATCGAAACCACACCTGCAGCTCTGTAACCTCTGCTACAACAATACCACGATAGGGGTTACCTCCCTCCAGGGGTTATTTTGATCACAAGATACCTCTGAAAGAGGGTAGTTCACCTATCAACATAAGACCCTATCGGTACCCTTTGAAGCACAAGGATATCATTGAAAAACTCATTCAAGAACTATTAGATAATGGAGTGATCCAGATCAGTTCCGGTCCATTTGCATCACCAGTGGTGTTAGTGGGGAAGAAAGACGGCTCATGGCGACTTTGTGTCGACTACCGGGAACTAAACAAAAATACTATTAAAGATAAGTTCCCAATTCCCATTATAGAGGAGCTACTTGATGAATTAGCGGGATCTACCGTTTACACCAAGTTGGGCCTAAGATCGGGGTACCATCAAGTGATGATGCATGAAGAGGATGTCATGAAAACTGCCTTCAAAACTCACTCTGGGCACTATGATTTCGGGTTATGCCCTTTGGCCTAACAAACGCTCCTGCCACTTTCCAAAGTCTCATGAACTTTGTGTTTAAGGAGTACCTCAGAAAGTTTGTCCTTGTATTTTTCGACGACATCCTGATATACAGCCCTAACTTGGAGTCTTACATCACACATGTACAAAAGGTGCTGCAAACCATGCGAAACAACAACCTCTATGCTAAAATCAGCAAATGTTGCTTTGGCATTTCCAAAGTAGAATATCTTGGGCATTACATATCTGGCAATGGAGTGGAAACCGACCCCAAGAAAATTGACACTATTCTAAAGTGGCCATAGCTGAATACCCAGAAAGACCTTAGAAGCTTCCTCGGTCTCACAGGGTATTATAGAAGGTTTGTTAAAAATCACGCTCATATATGCAAGCCACTAACAGACTTGCTGACAAAGGATGAGTTTGTTTGGTCTAAGGCGGCAGATGCGGCTTTTCAAACACTTAAGGATGCGACAACAACCCCGGTGTTAGCTCTTCCAAATTTTGAGCTGCCATTTGAGATAGAAACAGACGCCTCTAGTTATGACATTGGTGCTGTATTACAACAGAATCGACACTCCATAGCTTTCATCAGCAAGAAATTAGGACCCAAATGGGCACAGTTATCAGTATATGATAAGGAATTGCTAGCCATAGTCTTTGCTGTGCAAAGATGGGAGCAGTACCTTATGGGAAGACCCTTCTTAATCAAAACAGACCAGAAGAGTTTAAAGCACCTATTAGAATAGAAAGTTTCTACCCCTTTTCAGCAATTCTGGTTATCGAAACTCATAGGTTTTGATTATGGATACAATACAAGAGTGGGGCTGACAACGTTGTGGCGGACGCCTTATCCAGAGTGCAAGGTTCTGACCTCTTACTTATAGCTTTATCCACCATCCAATCTAATTTAATGACATTGCTTGCGCAATCATGGAAGTCTGATCCTAACCTGCAACTTCTCATTCAGCACAAACAACAAGACCCTAATGCCTTTCCACAGTATCAATGGTGCAATGGCCAACTGAGAAGGCATGGTAAGTTAGTAGTGGGGGCTGGCCCAAGCCTGAAAGCTAAACTCCTACAGTGGGTGCACAACTCTCCTATAGCAGGACGTTCAGGCAGGGATGCCATGTTGAAGAAACTTAAACAATTGTTTTACTGGAAGAGGATGAACAAAGAAGTGCAGCACTACATTAGATGGTGCACCATTTGCCAAGCTTGCACATACGATACCTCAGCCCAGCCCGGTTTGCTACAACCACTATCTATTCCAGAGGAGGTATGGGTTGACATTTCTATGGACTTTATAGAAGGACTGCCGAAGTCCCAAGGTAAAGAGGTCATTTGGGTTGTGGTTGATCAGTTGAGCAACTATGCTCACTTTATAGCATTATCCCATCCCTACTCAGCTGAAGACGTTGCCCAAGCTTACTTAGACAACATTTTTAAGCTGTATGGGCTCCCCAATAGCGTAGTCAGTGATAGAGATGCTATATTTATGAGTGCATTTTGGCAAGCCTTATTTTCTATCTTGGGAGTAGATCTCTTACTTTCTTCAGCTTACCACCCCCAGACAGATGGTCAAACCGAGGTATTAAATAGGTGCTTGGAAACATACTTGAGGTATATGTGTGCACACAACCCTAAGGAGTGGGCCAAGTGGTTAGCCTTACCTGAATGGTGGTATAACACCACCTTTCATTCTGCTTCTCAGCTAACACCATATGAGGTCGTCTACAATCAACCACCCCTTATGCACCTACCATATCTTCCAGGAGAATCACCTCACCCAGCAGTAGATAGGTCATTGCAGAAGTGGGAGGAAATGATCAAGCTGCTTAAGAAGAATTTGGAACGAGCACAGCACAGGATGAAATAACTTGCTAATAGGGGCAGGTCTGACAGAGTCTTTCAAGTGGGGGACTGGGTTTGGCTCAAGTTACAAGCTTATAGACAATCTAGCATTCAGCACAGGAGTAATACCAAGCTTGGACCGAAATATTTTAGCCCTTTTCAGATTGTGGACAAAATTAGACAAGTTGCCTATAAGCTCCATCTACCTGCCACAGCCCAGATCCATCCTACAGTACATGTGTCTCAGCTTAAATTATTTCGGGGTCAGCTACCACATCTCCCGTACATCCCCGAGTGGCTATGAGGTAGCTGCTTTGATGCTCAACGGGTACCAGAAAAGATATTGGCTAGAAGATTAGTAAAGAGGCTGAATAGAGCTGCTGTCCAGTTCCTAGTTCAATGGCAAGGTCTCACCCCAGAGCAGGCTACTTGAGAATTCGCTGATTCTTTCACAACTAAATTCCCTCAGTTCCAGCCTTGAGGACAAGGCTCTTCAAAAGGGGGAAGTACTGATACAGGCTACCTACTTTTAGCTTTCCATTTTCTCCATTTTCTGATGTAACTGAAAGTAGAGCTGAGCTGGCAAAGTTAGTTATGTTAGTGGGAAGGAGGTTATTTTAGTGGGAAGTTGGTTGTGAACACAGCTATATATCACAAGGTGCTTGGGAAATAAAAACTATGGAAATTTCTCAATTTATCTCTCTTCTCTCTCTCCTCTATACCTCCTCTATTCATCTTGCTTGCTCTAGCGATTTATCGAGGTTCCCAGTGCTGAATTTGGGTAACTTCCTTGAATCGTTATCACGCGCTTGCCGACTGCGACCCGACCCTGGCCGTCAACTGGCGTTTGCCTAGCACCGTCGCCGTCCAGCCACCGGCTGTGCCTTCCTCCCTCTCACTCACTTGTTTCTCTTCTTCTCGTCTTTGTTCTGGCTGACCTACCCAACAGAAACAGGGCTTCGAGCCGCCCCAAAATCCGACGCCACCGCCGGAAAGACACAGCACTGGCCACCCACTGCCGCTCACCTCTACAGTTGCAGGCACCATCGCCTTCACTCAAAAGCTACCAAGGTAAAATCTAAACCCCTCTACCTCCATTTTTATTTGGTTCAAGCTTATATAATTGTGGAGATAATCTTAGTAAATGATGTTTTATTGTGTTAATAAATTGGGCAAGTGGGTGATTATTGAATGATATTGAAGTTAATTGGTTTAAATGAAGTTGGATTTACATGAATGATGTTGGAGTTAATTTGTGAAATGAAATTGGATTTATGTTATTTGAAAGATGTTGGAATTAAAGTATGGAATGCAATTGGATTTATATTATTTGAATGGTGTTGAAATTAGTTATTTGAATGAAATTGGATTACATTATTTGGAATAAGGTTGGAGTTAAATTATTGAATGAAGTTGGATTTATATTACTTAGATGGTGTTGAAATTAGTTGTTTGAATGCAATTGAATTTAAATTGTTTGAAAGATATTGGAGTTAGATTATTTAGATAAGGTGGGAATGGAGTTGATAAAGTTTGGATTGTTAGAGGTTATGAAAACAAAGTTAGAACAAGTTAGTGCATTAATTAATCAAAAGGGCTATGATAATGCTTTGACGAAATGAGATTAAGAGCGGAGAAGAAAAAGATGCTTGATTGAAGGATTGTGTGAACCATGAGATTTTGGACATTAATTTAAGGAAATTACAAGTATAGAAAACAAAGAGGTAAATGAATTTTTGATATAGTAAGAGAGGGAAGGAAAAGAGAGGAGATTAAAGGTTATGATTTCCTAAAAGTGGATATGAATGAGGGTATGAAATCTAAAAGAAGAAGGATCCACAAGTGCTTGTAATATTAGCCTTTTTCCTGTAAGTTGTGATAATTTAAAACATATCGATGTTAAGGAATGAAGACTTACTTGAATAAATGACCCTGAATACGAGATCTAAATTGACTCGTGAAAAAAAGAAAAGAAAAGAAAAGGGAAGAGTTAGTTCTTTTCTAAGTACGTTATTGCTTGTACCCTTCAGAGACGTTAAATTTACGTTATTTAGTGTTAGCAAAATTTTATTCGGCCATTGGAACCTTTAGAACCATTTCAGTGTTTATTGTTCAATAAGCCATGCTCATCGTTCATAAGTATCTGCTAGCAGAATTCATTATTGGGCCCATCCCGTTAAAAGGGAAATTTGTAGTTCATTTTTATTGTCGTGGCTGCTATTCATAGACATAGGGTCCTAATCCAAATCGAGAAATTAATTACTAACGGTTTATTCAGTCATATGCTTCTCAAAGAATATTTGCAAACATAGTTTTAACGTTGTGCGCATGCTTATTGATTCCTGCAAAGACCCATTTAACTGTACAAGGATAATGTATCGAGTAATCGCTCATTTTTATATGGTTTTTGGTGTTTTCAAATTGTTTTAGGGAAAGAGAAACAATTTGTAATCAAGTGGAAACCCAAGTATGCTAAGGGCCCAGAAGATGTGGGTCTAGGTAGCAGATGTTAATTTCGATGATCTGGTTAAATATTTTACGGATATGTTGTTTTTAGGTTGCTAAT
Source organism: Carnegiea gigantea (assembly GCA_029747015.1). NCBI lineage: Eukaryota > Viridiplantae > Streptophyta > Magnoliopsida > Caryophyllales > Cactaceae > Carnegiea > Carnegiea gigantea. Next base: position 96,550 of record JAKOGI010001914.1, read on the forward strand.
GAATGTTGCATCGAATGTAAATTTATTTTGGATTAAGTATAACCTTGTATGACTTAGTTTTGTAATAATATAGCAATAAGTTAAACTCGAGCTAGTTGATGTAATATACCCTGTGGGCTATTATCCAGCCGCCTTTAATTCTCATAAATAGCCTTGTCCCTAAGGGATGATGGTAACACCCTAGCTGCATAACGCCTCCCGTTGCTTTAGTACTTATTAAAGCAAGTAATGAAAGGTTATATGGGCTGGAGTGCTACATATGTGTGGGTAATGTTAGTTGCCTTTATTACCACTTAATATATCCTCGTAAGTACTATTACGATTTTTCCAGTAGTGTTAGTGATGCATCTGCACCCATTTTGAGTCCTTTGTTGCATGGTTATGTCAAATATGGATTCTGGTTCGGGTCCCAGGTAATGTTAACAACCCATTGTAAGATAATTTTATAAAGCCATTACAATAGTACCCTATGCTGAATGATTTATCGCTTAACTAAATGATATGTATTACTAATGTCACTACATGTGACCATGACCTAGCAAATGTTGTACACATAAAATATTCATGAACTTATATCCGTGTTAGTGCTTGCAAACCCGACTTGATCTATTGCAATAAACCTATACACCTCCCTTTAGGTATCGTTTGTCTAAGGAGTGATAATGGATAAATTTGCAATTTATTATGACATTCCCTGGAACAATACATTTGATTCATAAAGTTTAATCACAAAAAGAATATCATGATACTAAAATGAAGGCACCGTTGAAAGAGACAAAGATGGACAGCTAGGTTATGGTAATTGCAAGTTGTTCATATGTAAGTGTAATAGTTGTCCATGTTAGGTTGGATGAATTGCCTTCAAATGTGATGGAACTCAAACAAGCCCCTGTCATATGGATGAAATCATAGTCAAACATCAACCATGGAAAATTGTTAAGTCCCTGTAACATTGTTATCACAATTACGAGTTGGTCGAGTGCTAACCTTGACAATGAAGGAGAGGTGCAAGTCGTGACCCATAATAGTTATAACAGACATTTTGGAGTTGTCCTATAGCAATTCTCCTCTGCCAGCAAACCCCAGTGGGTCCGTATAATGATACTGTAAATGGTGTGCTTGGTTGAGGAGCCATATTATATGATGACCGCTAACACATGCTTGTGAGGACAACAACTATAACACCCCAAATATACATGATTCATTGCCTACATTCGCCTACTTGCATTCACCTGCTTAAGGTTATCAATAAGATATAATAACTCAATGAACGGGGCATTACTGCTGTCCACGAAGGACAAGGCTTCCGTTATACATGAAAACTTGCCATAAACCAAAGGTTACCCTATAAAGGGGTATTCACCATCATAATCACTCAAACCATTAAGTTATATACAGAAATGGATCTACATCCCAAGGTTTTATTTGATATGAATATGAAGAGGAATTATGTATGGTGTTTTTGTATGATGTTGGGATGTACCAAAGTGTGTTTACATGCTGTTAGGGAAGAGTTTAAGTTGAGGATTGGTGTGAAAAGTGATAGAACCCACTCAATCAGTGAGGCTGGAATTTCCAGAAAAATAAGGCAGTGTTTGAAATGAAACTGGTAATGATCAGCTCGGCCAAAAATTCTGATTTTTGGTGGGTAGATAGGTCAGTGTGTTAGCTTCAAAATGGCTTTTGAATCGCATTAATCCGAGGTTTGTGGAGAAAGTCATGGTCATTTTACCGAGTCTATGCAGCGTGGGCTTAAAACTGATATGTTGATGTTCTAGCCCCATTTTAGGAGCCCTATCAAGGGAATCATGTTTCATGTCCTTAATAAAAGTTGTAGAGGACATCCTAAGCTATTTATATTAGGGTCTTATGTCTCATTTTAAGCTCGGGAGTTTAAGTTGTGGATTATTAATAAACATAATTTAGGGTGATTATGATGCTTGGTGCTTGAAGCTTTCGTAAGCACCAACCTGGGGATGTAGATCCATTTCTATCTATAACTTAATGGTTTGAGTGATTATGATGGTGAATGCCCCTTTATAGGGTAACCTTTGGTTTATGGCAAGTTTTCATGTATAACGGAAGCCTTGTCCTTCGTGGACGGCGGTAACGCCCCGTTCATTGAGTTATTATGTCTTATTGATAACCTTAAGCAGGTGAATGCAAGTAGGCGAATGCAGGCAATGAATCATGTATATTTGAGGCGTTACAGATTTGGTATCAGAGCCAGGTTGAGATTTTCTTGAGGAATGTAGAGTTAGAAACTACAGGGTGAGAATGGTTGTAGTGAGGGGGCTATTTATAGTATATTGCTAGAATGATATTAGGAGTGTAATAACGATATTAAACTACAAGTTGCTTCCATTTGTATGCTTCTTGTTTATGGATATGCATGCCTCTCATATATGTGTTTTTTTTTGTTAGATGGATCCTTATAGCATTAATATGCTGCTGGGGGGATCTATGATAGCTCACATTGCGTTGCTGCATATGAGTATAGAGGCACATGTACTGGACCCTTACTCTGAGTTCCACAGTATTACAGTCCGTGCACAGAGACTGCTTAGGTCCTTACCCCCGGTTGGCCCGTGGGTGGAGTTTAGGCAACGTTACCATGACTTTATGATGACAGGGAACCCAGGCTTGGACGGGCCTAGGTTTCAGGCCCAGGGGGCGTGGACGACTCTCACTACAGAGCTGTTGTTGAGAGAGGAGTTTGAATTGAGGGGAATTACTATGGAAACTCTGCAGCACGTCTTTCCCCTACATCAGGTCCATCCCCCACCTGTAGCCCCAGCACCAGCACAGGGGCCACCCACCCCGCCCGCACTAGACACCCCACTGATGCCTAATAGCCCTGGGGAGGCTTACGTGGTGATAGACATCCTCGGTACCCCAGAAGTAGTGGTGATTAGTTCTGGGGATGAGGACGATCCAGAGGAGGATGATCCAGAGGAGGATCAAGACAGTGATGAGATGGGGATAGAGCAGCAAGGGGAACAAGAGGCAGATGAGTTGATGGTGGACTTAGAGGAGGAGCATGAGCCACAAGTTCAACCGATGGTCGATAATGTCGAGTTAGAGGCATCTACAAGCAGTTTCAATTCAGGTGAAGAACCTGATGATGAGTCTGACCCAGATTACGATCCATCTAGGGATCGTTAGGTGGGTCTAGGGGCTGGTGTAGTGGTTTTCATTTTGAGCCCTGTATATAGATATGGTTTGGCTGAATTATTAATAAAAGTTATAGAGGACTTCCTAAGCTGTTTATATTGGGGTCTTATGTCTCATTTTGGGGTCTTACGAAACATTTTATGGGGCATCTGACATTGTATATAGTTAGTCCAATCCTTTCCGACCGCGATGACATGGTCTGTACCTCTTTTTGGTTATGTGACGGACCTAGTGCCTAGGAACTATTTAGTGTTTAGTGATAGGGTAGGAGTCAGAGCTACTCTTACTTACTCAGCTAGGTGTAATATGCTTTTATTGCTCATGTATATAAATCAGCAACTACATAGGTAAGTAAGCAGTTTTGAAATGAAATGATGATGCTTTGAGTTATGACATAATCTTCAAGCCATCTCCTATGTATTTATTGGGCATGTTTATCTTATATGTCTAGAGGTTCTAGTGTTTAAATTACTTCATCTAATGTATGATCAGAATGTCCTAGTCAGTATGCAACAACATGAAGGTTCATGTAGAGGACAATATGGAACAAGGTCAGGGATCGGGTGATCAAACCTCTTGTCAGGAGCCACAACATGGTGACACACCACCATTGCCCTCTGTATTAGCTAGCAACGTAGGAAACCCGAGTTATTGGCGAACCTTAGTTGCTGAATTGATGAAGCGGATTCCCCAGGTACCTGCTGAAACCCCTCCTAAAGAGGATAAATTGGCAGATAGGGTGGCACGGCGCAACCCTAAAGTTTATAATGGATCTTATGATCCAGTAGTACTAGAGGAATAGATAAGGGGGATGGAGAAAGTTTTCACAGTAGTTGAGGTACCAGAGGAAACGAAAATGAACATTGGGACGTATTATTTGTCAGGTGAAGCTGACTGTTAATTATATTTAGTTTTGATGATAACAAATCCAAGTGTAAAAATTTGTCCAAGTAACGTTGCTCCGAACACGATCTCCAAACAGGCCTAACTGGTGTTTGTGATCTTTATTGTATTAACTGGTTTGCTACATGTGAGAACAAGTCTTCTAAACAGGTTTTACTTAGTGATTCCATATTAAGTCAAGAACATCATCTCGACAGTTGATTGTAAAGCGTGTTCCTGAACTCTAGCAATGCAAAGAACAACCCCAGCAAACAAGGTGGCCTTGGTGTTCACAGCAGCTCTACAAATCTCGAACAAGATGACTGGTTCAAAACAAGAAGTCTTGGGTATATAGGTTTTATTTAATTAGACTCTTGTTAATATGCCAATATTGAAAACATCATTTTAAACACCTCTTGAATCGGTATTTGCACTAAAGTACTTCAGAACACCAGTTGCGAACAACCCTGCAAACAGGGTGCCTAGGGTGTTTCTGAACTGCAGTGGCCATACCCGATTATTTTTGAAAATTCATTTTGGTTGGCCAAGATCTCCAGAATACTTTCTTTGAATTTCAAAATTGCTATTTTTCTGGAGAGGATAGTTCTTGAAAATATTATGGAGATTTGCGAAAATAGGTTTGGGAGATTTGCCAAATCAAAAGATTCCTATGACTATATTTTCGGATTTGGTAAAAGCTGAAAATCTCTTTAAACCTCTTCACGGCTATGGGAAGATAAGGGTTATCTTTTAAGATAACAAAATCCCTTATATTTTGGGATAAATTCATCATTAGCCGTTGGAGAATATATTTTGTTTGCAAAATCATTTTCCATACTTAGCTGAGTCTTTGGTTTTTGACCGTTGGACCTTGTGTTTAAAAACCGCAGCTTTTCTCTCCCGTAGAGAAGCCAAGAAGTAGATAGAAAAAACTCAGACTGAAAAAGAGAAGCAACACAGCTTTCTGAAAAATCTGAAAAAAAATCAGGAAACTCGGTTTTCACATTAAAATTCTTGAGCTTCATTCTGAAAAGCAAAACCGTGACAAGCTGTGTTTGATTTGAGTTTTCAAACCATTGGCATAATAGGATCTTCATTGTACCTTACATCTGCTTAGTGAGAAGCACCCCCTGTAAGGTGTTTGTAACCCTGATCTTGGATCAGAAAAGTGAGTGAGTGTGTCCTAGTCGTGTGGACTTGGACGTGTCTAATCTTGCGAAGGTTGGACGTGGTGTAACCTGTCTTTGGGAAGAAGGTTACGTGGTTGCAAGTTGTAACAAGGTGTGTTACATTTGTAACGTGTGAAGCCCGTTAGTGAAAGTGGTTAAATCCTACACGAGGTAGGTCGTGGTTTTTCACACCTCAGTTGGGCTAGAGGTGTTTTCCACGTAAAAATTGTGTGTGCTTTATTTTCCGCATTTATCTTGGTGATTTTCGCATCTGTAATATTTGAGAACACCCCGTGCAAACAAGCTATCAGGGTGTTTGTCATTTGAGAACAACCTCTGTGAGGGTGTTTGTTATTTACAACGCGAAAATCAGACACCACAATTCACCCCCCTCTTGTGGTTGTATACTCACGAACTCAACACTGGCATTTGGTGGAATACTATGAAGGATAAGCTCATAGGGCCTAAATTCACCTGGAGTAAATTTTTAGCAGAATTGAGGGCGAAATTTTACCTAGCTATGGTGCAAAGGCAAAAGGAAAAGGAATTTATGGAGTTTAAAATGAGTGGAAGTATGTCAGTGATGCAGTATGCTAGTAAGTTCACAGAACTATCTAGGTTTGTCCCTAAATTTATGTCATATGAAAGGTTAAAGATAAGAAGGTTTGAAGAGGGTTTGGCCTTCTACATTCGGAATCAGTTAGCCGGGCAACCCATTCTGACTTACCAAGAACTGTACGAGCGAGCCGCTGAAGTGGAGCGAGTGAAGACAGAGTTGAGGGCACTGAATCCAATCAACCATAAGAGAAAGGGGTTTGAGCGGGGGACTCCAAGGGAGAGTGTGAACCAGAATCAGCAGAACCAAAAGAAACCTACTCCTGTTCCCTCTAAGAGCCATCTTACAGGCTCGACAGCACCCTATACGAAGTGTGGAAGAACAAATCACACCACTCCTGAATGCCGAGTTGGCACCAACAAATGCATGTGGTGTGGAAGTCCTGAACACCTCATCGCTGCATGCCCCCGATGACTGAAAGCAGTAGACAAGGGTGCAGCAAAACCCTTGGCTCCGCCCCGCCAGGGACCCCCACCTGCAAGGCCTGCAGTTGTAGGAAGGGCATTAGTGATGAACAAAAAGGAAGCTGCTACCTCTGGTACGGTAGTCACTGGAACTCTCTTTTTAAATTCAAAGCCATTTTGTGTATTATTTGATTCGGGCGCTACACATTCTTTTATATCTACCCGATCTGCTATACAATTGAATCTGGAGAACAAGAGGATGGAAACCAATTATAGAATTAAGCTACCCAACAATTCTGTGATTGAGTGCCCCCTCTCCTTTGAACTTGTCCCCATCATCATTGGTGAAGCTACTTTCCCTGTGGATTTGATTCAATTTGACTTGTCCGATTTTGATATCATTTTAGGGATGAATTGGGTGCACACTTATGGAGCCAAAATTAACTGTGAAGATCTTAAGGTTATCTTGAAAGATGAACAAGGGAGAAAAGTGTGTTTTTATGGGTAGAGAGAGGCAAAATCTTATTCTTTGATTTCTACTATGAAAGCAAGTAAGCTGTTATGTCAGGGGTGTATTGGATATTGGTGTTATGCTATTGACACCCAAACGAAAGAAGAGAAAGAGGAGAATATACCCGTAGTTTGTGAATTTGAAGATGTTTTTCCTGAGGAGTTACCAGGACTACCCCCACAAAGGGAAATTGACTTTGGAATCGAAACTCCTGGGGCCCAACCTATTTCGAAAGCCCCATATCGTATGGCCCCAACTGAGCTTAAGGAATTAAAGATTCAACTAGATGAACTGTTATAGAAGGGCTTTATTAGGCCAAGTGTGTCACCATGGAGTGCTCCAGTGTTGTTTGTCAAGAAAAAGGATGGAACCTTAAGACTCTGTATTGATTACAGGGAGTTGAACAAGATTACCATCAAAAACAAATATCCTCTGCCATGAATAGATGATTTGTTTGATCAATTACAAGAAGCAGGAGTATTCTCTAAGATTGATTTGAGGTCAGGGTACCATCAACTTAGGATTAAGCCTGAGGACATTCCTAAAACAGCGTTTAGGACCAGGTATGGTCACTATGAGTTCACAGTGATGCCTTTTGGTCTCACTAATGCTCCTGCAGCCTTCATGGCCCTTATGAACAGGGTTTTCAGACCTTATTTAGACAAGTTTGTAGTAGTGTTAATAGATGATATCCTTATCTATTCTAGAGACAAGGAGGAACATGCTGATCAATTGCGGATAGTATTGCAAACTTTGAGGGAACATCAACTTTATGGCAAAATAAAGAAATGTGAATTTTGATTGGAGGAAGTGGTATTTTTTGGGGCATGTGGTTGGAAAAGAAGGAATCAAAGTCGACCCCCAGAAGGTGAAAGCAATCATAGAATGGCCAAGGCCTACCAATGTCACAGAAATTAGAAGCTTTCTGGGTTTAGCAGGCTACTATCGAAGATTCGTTAAAGACTTTTCAAAAATAGCTTCACCACTGACCAATCTACTAAAGAAGGTGAATAAGTTTGAGTGGACTGAAAGGTGTGAGAAAGCTTTCCAAGAGCTAAGGCAGCGCTTAACTACCGCCCTAATCCTAACGTTACCAATGGAAGGAAAAGAGTATACTGTTTATAGTGATGCTTCGAAGAACGGTTTGGGGTGTGTACTAATGCAGGAGGACAAAGTAGTAGCTTATGCCTCTCGACAACTCAAGTCATATGAGAAAAATTACCCTATTCATGACCTGGAATTAGCAGCCGTGGTCTTTGCATTGAAAATTTGGAGACATTATTTATATGGGGTATCGTGCAAGATCTATACTGATCATCAAAGTCTAAAGTATATCTTCACCCAGAAGGAGCTTAACTTGAGGCAACAGCGTTGGCTTGAGTTGCTTAAAGATTATGATTTGCAAATTCAATATCACCCTGGTAAAGCAAATGTGGTGGCAGATGCCCCCAGTAGGAAGGTACAACATAGCTCGAACACTGTGGTGATTACTCAATTGAATCTCTTAAGAGAACTTGAGGACTTTGGGATTCAATTGGTATCTCACGGGCAGACGAATGCTTAATTATCAGCACTTACTGTTCAGTCTTCCTTAGTGGAAGAAATTTGACTGAGTCAGGAAAGTGATCCCGAACTCCAAAGCATAAAGCAAAATGTAGAAAAAGGAAAGTCTCCGGGTTTTGTAGTACACGAGGATGGGACTTTGCGGTTTCAGAATCGCTTATGTGTGCCCAAAAATGGGGAATTAAGAAAGCAGATCCTGGAAGAGGCTCACAATACTTGTTATTCAGTGCATCCAGGAGGCACCAAGATGTACAGAGATCTGAGACAATATTTTTGGTGGAATAATATTAAGAAGGACGTTGCAGAATATGTGGATAAGTGTCTAATTTGTCAGAAAGTTAAAGCAGAGCATCAGCGTCCTATGGGTGAACTACAACCCTTAGAAATTCCTACTTGGAAGTGGGATTCAATCTCGATGGACTTTGTTATGAGTTTACCCCTTTCTGCCTCGAAAAAGAATGCTATCTAGGTCATAGTTGATCAACTCACGAAGTCGGCTCATTTCCTACCAATTAAGGACACTTGGGGAGTTGAAAGACTAGCCCAACTATATGTTAAGGAGATAGTCCGTCTGCACGGGATTCCTTTAGACATAGTCTCAGATAGGGATCAAAGATTCCAAGCACGTTTCTGGCAAGCGCTTCAAAAGACCTTTGGAACCAAACTAAACTTCAGTAGCTCCTATCACCCAGAAACAAATGGACAAACTGAAAGGGTGAATCAAATTTTGGAGGACATGCTGAGAGCTTGTGTATTAGAGTTCCAAGGGAAATGGGAAGATGATTTACCTTTGGTGGAATTCTCCTACAGCAATAGCTATCAATCGACCATCAAAATGGCCCCATTCGAGGCTCTGTAAGGAAGAAAATGTAGAACCCCATTGTGCTAGAGTGATTTGGATGAGGCACTAATTATAGGTCCTGAAATGATTCAAGAGACCACTAAGACAATAAAAAAGATTCAAAAGCATATCAGGGTTGCCCAAAGTCGACAGAAAAGTTATGCAGACAAAAAAAGAAGGTCTCTAGAGTTTCAAGTAGGTGATAAAGTTTTTCTGAAGGTTTCACCAACTAGAGGTGTCAAGAGGTTCGGAGTACGGGGCAAATTGAGTCCAAGGTATATTGGACCTTATGAAATCATTGAAAGGTTGAATCCCGTCGCTTATCATCCAGAGTTGCCTGTCGAACTTGAGCACGTGCATAACGTGTTTCATATCTCTCAGTTTCGAAAATACATTCCAGATCCAGACCATATCATTGTATCTGAACCTATCGACATTGCTGAAGATCTAGTATATGAGGAGCGTCCTGTTCAAATACTAGATCGCAAGATCAAACAGCTGTGCAACAAGCAGATACCATTGGTCAAAGTACTCTGGACGAACCACACCTCCCAAGAAGCCACCTGGGAGACCGAAGAAGCTATGAAAACTGCATATCCACATTTACTCGAGGTAAATCGGCATGTGTTAGAATGTATAAGGTTTTGATGATAACAAATCCAGGTGTTGTAGTCGTTGTTGTTGTTCCAAACAGGCTTTACCAACAGGGTCTTACTGCTGTTCTTCAATATATTAAAACTGCTTGACTAATGGTTTATCAAGAACAGGTACTCAAGTCAGCGATGTAAGAACAACCATGAGGAACAGGCTCTGTAAGGTGTTTTGAAGCATATCCTGTGAAGTGTTTGAAACATAAGATATAAGTGCAGCTGTGACAAACAGGTTCTGTGAAGTGTTTGCAGCAAAGTCGTTCTACAAGATGACTAGTGGTTACAACAAGATGTCTTGATCTGATTTGGTTTTATATTTTTAGACTCTTGTTAATATGCCAATTAGAAAGTTTTAATTTACCACTCACTGGAAACGGTTTTGCTTTTCGGAAAATATTTCGGATCACCCTTCAGAACAACCCTGGAAACAGGGCGATCAGGGTGTTTCCCGAATAAGCTGCGAAAAACTGCTTTGCACGATTTTATCTTTAGGATTTTGAGCTGCTTCTTCAAAGATTTGCAAGAAAGATTTTTCTATGGAGTATCTTATTCCTTACCCTAAAAACGGTTATCAAAAATCTTAAGGAATTTGCAAAATCTTTTTGAATAAAAAGAATATCCAATTTTTGGCAAGTGGATAAGGTAGTTGAGAAAAACATGGGCTCGCTGCTAAAGAACACCGCCTTATGCACGCGGTTCAGGAAGAGTTTTTCAGCTCATGTCACCTTACCCCTTATAGCTAAAGGATTCTATTTTCTCTAGGATTTTAGTTTCCAAAAATTTCAGAAATAGTTTTTCCATCCCTTGTGGGTAAAGGATTCTATATTCTTCAGATTTTTTAGTTTCCAAAAATTTGATGAATTGTTTTCCAAGCACTATAAAAGGCGGCTTCTTACAATCTTGGAGACATCGGTTTTCAAAGAGAAAAAAAATCTGAGTTCATGAGCTAAAACGTTTGAAAAGAAAACCGAGCCTTGTGAGTAAATTAATTGAGCTTTCAAAGTTGGCATACTAGGACTTCATTGTACCCTATATTAGCTTAGTTGAGAAGCATTGTAATAGGGTGTTTTTTCTTTACATTCTTCTTTCACAAGAGTGAGTAGAGTGTGTGTCCAAATCAAGGGGATTTTGGACGTGGGGTAACTTGTCTTAGGGAAGACAGGTTACGTGTGTTACAAGTTGTAACAAGGTGTGTTACTATTGTAACGTGATTAGCCCGTTTAGTGAAGTGTTTAAATCCTACACGAGGTAGGTCGTGGTTTTTAACCTCAGTTGGGCTAGAGGTGTTTTCCACGTAAAAATCCTGTGTCCATTATTTCCGCATTCAATTTTGTTGGATTTTCGCTTCTGCTTATCTCAGAAACAACCTGTGCGAACAGGGTCTAAGACTGTTTGCCAGCAACTTGCGAAAATCGGACACCATAATTCACCCCCCCTCTTGTGGTTGTGTACTCTCTAATTCAACAAGTGGTATCAGAGCAGGTTCTCCTTTGAAAAGCTAACACCTTTGAGAGATCCTTGAAGATGAGTACTCCACAAGGCATGCTTGAAGGTCAATCCATAACTCGTCCACCATACTTTAATGGCCAACACTATAGTTGGTGGAAGAATAGGATGGAAAACTACATCCAAGCCGAGGACTATGAGTTGTGGATGCTCATCAAGCATGGACCACTCATCCCTAAGAAAACAACTGAAGATGGAAAGTCAATCCCCAAGGAGCCTAAGGAGTTCAATGCTGAAGATTACAAGATGATGGAGAAGAATGCCAAGGCCAAGAAACTCCTATATTTTGGCCTAGGTCCTGATGAATATACTCGCATATCTGAATGTGAGTCGGCCAAAGAAATCTGGGATGCTTTGCAAGTAGCTCACGAAGGGACCAATCAAGTAAAGCAATCCCGGATTGAATTGCTTATGAGAAAGTATGAGCTGTTCGAGATGGGTGATCGGGAAAGTGTGATGGACATGTACACTCGCTTCACTCGCATAACGAATGAGTTGAAATCCTTGGGAAAATCCTTCACCACCGAAGAATTGGTAAGGAAGATCCTAAGAATTTTACCTCATTCTTGGGAAGCAAAAGTAACGGCCATCCAAGAAGCTAAGGACATGAACAAGATCACCCTAGATGAGCTGATTGGAAACCTCCAAACATATGAACTTAGGAAATATTCTCAACAGAAAGATGAGACAAAGAGAGAACGAGGTCTTGCACTAAAGGCCTTAGAAGATGATTATGATTCTGAGGAGGAGGAGATTGCCATGATGACTCAAAAATTTAAGAAGTTCTTCAAGAAAGTCAAAGAAAACATCAAAAGGAAGGACTTCGGCAAAGCCAGGAACACCCCTCGGGAACAGTTCACTGGGTGTTTCAAGTGTGGTAAGCTGGACCACATTGTGAGAAACTGCCCACTGCACAAGGAAGAACAAGAACCCGAACACCCCAAAAAACAGGGGAGGAAACAGGGTGTAAGCAGCTCAGCGAAAAGCTTCTCAAAAGCTATGCTCACGGCCTGGGGAGATTCAAGTGAGGATGAGGAAGGGTCTGAAGTTGGGGAAGCTGATGTAGCACTCATGGCAAGGAGTGACACTGATTCAGATGATGGGTCAACGGATAGTCTGACTCAACTCAAGAACAAGGTACGTGGTCTAAATAAATCAACTCTTGAGAAATTAGTGTACAATGTAATGGATATATGTGCTGAATTAAAAGGGGATGTTCGAGATTTAGAACTTAAAAATGAAACCCTTAAATTAAAAAAGCTTGAAGTTGACAAAAAGACTCTTGCCTTGCATGAAAACATCAATGTGCTTAAAGAAACTCTACTCATGAAAGAAGAGACTTGTTCCACTAAACTGACTGAGCTAGAAAAAGAATCTCTTGACTTAAAAGGTAAGGTCGAGTCTTTGCTGGAAGAAAACAGAAACTTGCTTGAAAAAATAAAACACTTAGAATCGGACCTTGCCACAAACAAGCTCTGGAACAGGTCCTCAAGGGCGTTGGAATGGTTAAACACTCATCATAGTCAAAATAGAAGAGGACTAGGTTTTGTGCCTAAGATGACCTACCCAGTGAATAACAAATATGTGGGATTACCTGAAAATATTGTTTGTTTTCATTGTGGTAAAACGGGGCATTATCGATATGCTTGTCCTATAAGAAAGTATGCCATTAAAAAGAACTCAGTGCATGTAAAACAAATGTGGGTTAGGAAAGATGAGATTTACACGTCTAAAGGAATGGGACCCAAGGGGATCTGGGTTCCCAAAACTAACCCTTGATTTGTTTTGCAGGCTGAAGTGAGAGAGAACAACCCAGCAAACAACCCAGCAAACAGTGCAGGAAACAGTCTAGGGAACAGGCAGCTGTGGTATGTTGACAGTGGGTGTTCGAGGCATATGACTGGTGAAAAATCCAATTTTCTCTCACTTACAGCATCAGAAGGAGGGAGTGTAGCATTTGGAAACGGCAAATCTGGGACAATTGTCGGTATAGGTAAGATAGGTGAGTCACTCTCCCATTCAATTGACAATGTTTATTTTGTGGATGGTTTAAAACACAACTTGCTAAGTGTGTCCCAACTGTGTGACAAAGACAACCTAGTAGTGTTCTCTCCAACACGTTGCTTGGTTGTAAATATGAACACAGGAGATGTTGTGTTGAGGGGGAAGCGACACAAAAATGTTTATAAAGTGTGTATTTCTACTCTTCCCCAAAATAATTTGACTTGTTTGAGTGCCTTAAAAGATGATGTTATGCTTTGGCACAAAAGACTAGGTCATGCAAGCCACTCTCTTTTGAACAAACTTGTAACCAAAGATTTAGTAGTTGGCTTACCTTCCATCAAATTTAATGATGACAAGGTATGTGATGCATGTGCCAAAGGCAAACAAGTCAAAAATTCATTTAAGTCTAAAAAGTGTATAAGCACTACTCGACCCTTGAATTAATACATATGGATCTATGTGGTCCAATGAGGATCATGAGCCGAGGTGGCAAGAGGTATGTGCTTGTGATAGTGGATGACTACTCTCGTTTCACTTGGACTTTGTTTTTGGCTTCTAAAGATGAAACTTTTGAAAAATTTCTTGCTTTCATTAAAAAGACTGAAAAGAGGGTAGGACACTCTTTGGTATGCATAAGGTCTGACCATGGTACAGAATTTGAAAATTCGAGCTTTATTGACTATTGTAATGAGCATGGTGTTGATCACAATTTTTCAGCTCCAAGAACACCCCAACAGAACGGGGTGGTAGAGCGCAAAAATCGTACTCTAGAGGACATGACTAGAACAATGCTTGTTGCTAGTGGTCTTCTAGAAATTTTTGGGCTGAAGCTTTAAACACATCATGTTACATTATAAATAGATGCATGATTAGACCTGTTCTTAACAAAACTCCTTATGAGATCCTCAAAGGAAGAAAACCAAATATTTTGCATTTGAGAGTTTTTGGGTGTAAATGTTTTGTGCATAATAATGGAAAGGATGCCTTAGGGAAATTTGATCCAAGGAGTGACGAGGCAATATTCCTCGGTTACTTCTCACATAGTAAGGCATACAAAGTGTTTAATAAGAGAACCTTGTGTGTTGAAGAAAGTGTGCATGTGCTTTTTGATGAAACTAACTCTCTAAGTGAGAATAATGCACAGGAGGAAGACCTCGAACTAGGTCTTGTTAAAAAAGACATGCTGCTTCAAGATGAACCAGGTAAGGATCAACCTGAGAGATCAAGGCCTGAAGCTGTTCTTCAGGAAGGTAGGCAGGGTGTGAACCAAACAGGGGGAAACAGGGTGGAACCCTGTTCGGGACAACATAAGCCGAACCCTTCTGAGATAATTTCAGGAACAGGCTCCCAACCAGGCTTGGGAACAGGTCCTGAACTTGTTTTACCAAGTATTCCAGCTAGGATGGAGAGCATATCTGTGAACCCACTTTCACCACGATCATGGAAATACCAAAGTTCACATCCTCTTGATCAAATTTTGTCTGATATTAATGCAGGAGTTCAAACTAGATCTAGGCTTAAAAATTTCTGTGCTTTCTATGCTTTTCTCTCAAAAATTGAGCCTAAGAATATTAATGAAGCTCTTGCAGATTCAGATTGGGTCACAGCCATGCAAGAAGAACTCCATCAGTTCGAAAGAAACAAGGTATGGCACCTTGTGCCACGGCCAGAGGATAGAACAATCATTGGAACCAAGTGGGTGTTCCGTAACAAGCTAGATGAGTGCGGAACAGTCACTAGGAATAAGGCCCGGCTGGTGGTTCAAGGCTACAACCAAGAAGAGGGAATTGATTATGAAGAGACTTTTACACCTGTTGTAAGGATAGAAGCCATTCGAATCTTCATAGCTTTTGCAGCCCACATGGAGATCAAGTTATATCAAATGGATGTTAAAAGTGCGTTTCTAAATGGGTACCTTAAAGAGGAAGTGTATGTCAAATAACCCCCTGGTTTTGAAAGTAATGAATTTCCTAACTATGTTTTCAAACTTGACAAAGCACTTTATGGTTTAAAACAAGCCCCTAGAGCTTGGTATGAGCGGTTGTCAAGCTTTTATTAGAAAATGGTTTTACAAGAGGCAAGGTAGACAATACCTTGTTTCTAAAATCTAAGGGGGAACATTTGTTGATTGTCCAAGTATATGTCGATGACATCATATTTGGTGCAACTCATCATGATTTGTGCAATGAATTTTCAAAAATGATGAGGAGTGAGTTTGAAATGAGCATGATGGGTGAGCTTAATTTCTTTCTAGGCTTGCAAATCAAGCAAACTTCAAACGGCACCATGATCCATCAACAAAAGTATATCAAAGAGTTACTTAAGCGTTTTAAGATGGAGTCGGCCAAGCCCATTGATACTCCCATCTCTCCCTCAACCAGGTTGGTAATGGATGATGGTAGTCCCTCAGTTGAGGAGAAATCCTATAGGGGCATGATAGGGTCACTCCTATACCTGACGGCTAGTAGACCTGACATTGTTTTCAGTGTTGGTCTATGTGCACGTTTTCAGTCTAACCCTAAAGAAACTCATCTTAAGGCTGTAAAAAGAATTTTAAGATACTTAAAACATACACCTGATCTAGCCTTATGGCATCCTAGAGGGTGCAACTTCGATCTTGTTGGGTATGCTGATGCTGATTATGCAGGTTTCTTGGTTGATAGAAAAAGCACCTCAGGTATGGCTCACTTTCTTGGACCTTGTTTGGTATCTTGGGCAACCAAGAAACAACTCTCTGTTGCCTTGTCCACAGCAGAAGCTGAGTATGTGGCAGCTGCATCTTATTGTGCTCAGTTATTATGGATAAGACAACAACTCAAGGACTTTTGTGTTGACATAGGATGCATTCCTATTTATTGTGACAATACAAGTGCAATTAACATTGCCAAAAATCCATGTCAACACAAAAGAACAAAACATATTGACATTCGTCATCATTTTCTAAGGGACAATGTTGAAAAAGGAGTAATCTCAATGAATTTTTGTGCCACTGAAAATCAAATTGCTGATATATTCACAAAGACATTGAGTAGAGAACAATTTGAAAGGAATAGACTCGAACTAGGCTTAATTAGAACAACCTGACCAACCTGTTCTCTCTCCCTATTTGCAAAATTTAAAGGTGACGGGTACAACATGTTAATTTTTTGTTTGCAATCAACTTGTGTGCTATGTTTAGCATATGTGAGGTTTGCAACTTGCTGACACTCGTTGAGGTCTAATGAGATTGCCCTTATTGTCCAATGTTACTGAGCAAGTAACCTCAAGAACAAGCATCAGAAACAGGTACGCCTCTTGTTTGTCAAATGTGTGCAACAAATTGAAAACTGCTAATCTCTTCCCGAGGCGTGCGTAATAAATGCTAAAGTCCGTTGCAAAAACGGGCAAAATCTTTTAAAGATTTCGCACATCTCTCTCTCCCTGTAAAGCTCTTGCTCAATCTCTCACCTCCACCGAAACTCTCTTGCTTTGAAACTCTATTCAAGAAACCCTAATCTCTCTCCTTCCTCTGAAAAATGGCGTTCCCCATTAGCTTCGAGAGCTCCTCGACCTTGACCCAGGGCAACCAGACACAGGGCACAGCCTTGCAAACAGCCACAGCCCTGTTTGCACCTACACAATTTCTGACGGCCCTTATGGAAGGTAAAAATACTGAACCTCCTCGACCCATTGCCTATAAACCTTTTGGGTTTTTGAAAAGTATCGACCTTAGAACAGTGAATTTGAAATTGGAAGACATCCCGTACAAATTTGGGTGGGAATTGATTTTGTTTGGTGAAACGGGCGCATGTCAACCCCAAGAACTTGTTGGGGCATCTGAAAGAGAAATTGGGGCTTTAGATGAACTCTTTCTGTTGGACCATGGGTTAGATGACATCAATTCGTTTGGGCTGTTTCCTGAGCAGGAAACAGGGTCAGAAACAGGGCCTGAAGTTTTTAGGGATGACCTAGGGGAGGATTTGTCAAAAGAAGAAGGGGGAAGTAGTGGTCAAATGAAGGAGTCTCCTGTTAAGCCTACACAAGCCACACCGGTAACACAAACCGGTGAGAAACGTAAAAGGTACAAAATTGTGGCTAGGCGTGCTAGAGTACCAAGAACACGACCACCATCAAGGCCTAAAAGCAGCCAGACTGAAGCGCCCTAAAAAAGTGAACCCCCTATCAAACCAAAACCACAAATCCCCTCTTTGGCCAAACCCACAAACAGACCCACAAGAAAATCAGCCCGGATAGCTTTTCACTCCACTCCTCATCCTGCCAAACAGTCAGCCCCTGTTATTGAGGAGATTGATTCCTCCTCTGAGCCTTCATCAGATAGCGACACTGAGAACACTGCCTTCAAACAGGGCACGCCCGTGTTCTCAGAGTCCTTAGAGGATAAGCCTCTTCCTATACCAAAACCATCAACCCTCAAAACTCCCAAGAGAAAAGCCTCCCTCAAACATGCCTCCACCCAAGACCCTCCTACTGAGCCCCAACCTAAACGAGCCAAGAAATCTACCCCGTCTGCAATCTCAGCCAAACTGACCCAATTGATTCAGAGACGGGTTGTCAGGGGTAAAATTATTAAGGTCAAGTATTTTGAGGAACAGGGTCTGGGGGTGTTTTTGCACAAGCTGCATGCACAGGGATGGTATGAGTTGTTTACAAACACCCAGCTGGGGTGTTCTGTACATGAGTTGGCAGAGTTCTATGCCAACTGCACTGTCACCGAAGGAGTGGTGACAAGTATTGTTAATGGGAAGCAGCTTCGCTTTGATGCGAAGATATTAGGGGACATTCTGGGGATTCCCTCCACGGGCTTTGATATATATGTGAGAGAAGACAAGACTATTCTAGGGACAGCCAGGTTGCTGGAGCTCTCCCAGAAATTTAGCCAGCAATCAAGCCTCCAAACACCCAAGTCCGTGAAGAAAGGGGACATGACATCGCTCCATCAATTAATATTCTGGTTTATCATCAAGAATGTCATCCCCAGGGGCCGAGGTCACAATCTTACTGATGCCATGGATTAATGTTTGATGGATCTGATGGACAAGGAAGAGCAAATCAACCTTCCTGCCATCATGATTCGCCACATAGCAAGAATTGCAAACACCTCCAGGGAACATGACCTGGGATACGGCTTCTTCTTGACTAGTGTGTTTGAGCACTTTGGGGTGACTCTGCAGAAGAAGGTGGGTGCTCAGTTCATTGATGAGATTGGGAGTAACACCCTTATGGGGCGTGGATACACTTTGGTTGAGGGGTCTGCCTCAGAACAGGGGACCAGAACACCCCGTCCTCCTGTTCCTGGCAGTTCCTCATTCAAGCTTGAGGCTGCTTTGGAAGAAAACTCTCGACTCAGTGCTGAGCTTACTGCGGTAAAGGCTGCCCTAGACGAGGAAAAGGCTCTCAATGCAAAATGCCATGAAGATATCCTCGCCCTTCTCTCTTCCCTCTCAGCAAAATTTTCCCCTCCTGCTCTCTAATCACCCCCCATCTGTTGTTCTCATAGCCTGTTCTCACTTCTCTTGGTGAATCAGTTTGCACTCTGTTGCACTCTTTTGATGAATGACATGATATCTTGTTTTTTGATTGGCTTTGCCTTGCTTGCTTTTTGCTGTGAATTGCTTGTGTGTGACTAGGATGGCCAATCTCATTACCGTACCAAAACACTTGAGTGTATCGCCTGTTGACTTTCCTCCATTACCCAAGTGGTGGTGATAGCAAACACCCTATGTTTGACTGTTCGCCCTACTTTTTAATGATGCCAAAAGGGGGAAGATAGGATGACCAATATTGTTTTAGTTTTGCCATGGACGAGTTAAATTTCTTACACTCTTTCGATACTGACTGCTTCATGTGAATTGTCGGTCCTATAAATAATTGGCACTAATCACTTCAATTGTCCTTGAAAATCAATATGGTCACTTGGTTTGTCATCATCAAAAAGGAGGAATTTGTTAGAATGTATAAGGTTTTGATGATAACAAATCCAAGTGTTGTAGTAGTTGTTGTTGTTCCAACAGGCTTTACCAACAGGGCCTTACTGCTGTTTTTCAATATATTAAAACTGCTTGACTAATGGTTTATCAAGAACAGGTACTCAAGTCAGCGATGTAAGAATAACCATGAGGGACAGGCTCTGTAAGGTGTTTTAAAGCATATCCTGTGAAGTGTTTGAAACATAAGATATAAGTGCAGCTGTGACAAACAGGTTCTGTGAAGTGTTTGCAGCAAAGTCGCTCTACAAGATGACTAGTGGTTACAACAAGATGTCTTGATCTGATTTGATTTTATATTTTTAGACTCTTATTAATATGCCAATTAGAAAGTTTTAATTTAGCACTCACTGGAAACGGTTTTGCTTTTCGGAAAATATTTTGGATCACCCTTCAGAACAACCCTGGGAACAGGGCGATCAGGGTGTTTCCCGAATAAGCTGCGAAAAACTGCTTTGCACGAATTTTATCTTTAGGATTTTGAGCAGCTTCTTCAAAGATTTGCAAGAAAGATTTTTCTATGGAGTATCTTATTCCTTACCCTAAAAACGGTTATCAAAAATCTTAAGGGATTTGCAAAATCTTTTTAAATAAAAAGAATATCCAATTTTTGGCAAGTGGATAAGGTAGTTGAGAAAAACATGGGCTAGCTGCTAAAGAATACCGCCTTATGCACGCGGTTCAGGAAGAGTTTTTCAGCTCATGTCACCTTACCCCTTATAGCTAAAGGATTCTATTTTCTCTAGGATTTTAGTTTCCAAAAATTTCAGAAATAGTTTTTCCATCCCTTGTGGGTAAAGGATTCTATATTCTTCAGATTTTTTAGTTTCCAAAAATTTGATGAATTGTTTTCCAAGCACTATAAAAGGCGGCTTCTTACAATCTTGGTTACATCGGTTTTCAAAGAGAGAAAAAATCTGAGTTCATGAGCTAAAACGTTTGAAAAGAAAACCGAGCCTTGTGAGTAAATTAATTGAGCTTTCAAAGTTGGCATACTAGGACTTCATTGTACCCTATATTAGCTTAGTTGAGAAGCATTGTAATAGGGTGTTTTTTCTTTACATTCTTCTTTCACAAGAGTGAGTAGAGTGTGTGTCCAAATCAAGGGGATTTTGGACGTGGGGTAACTTGTCTTAGGGAGACAGGTTACGTGTGTTACAAGTTGTAACAAGGTGTGTTACTATTGTAACGTGATTAGCCCGTTTAGTGAAGTGTTTAAATCCTACACAAGGTAGGTCGTGGTTTTTAACCTCAGTTGGGCTAGAGGTGTTTTCCACGTAAAAATCCTGTGTCCATTATTTCCGCATTCAATTTTGTTGGATTTTCGCTTCTGCTTATCTCAGAAACAACCTGTGCGAACAGGGTCTAAGACTGTTTGTCAGCAACTTGCGAAAATCGGACACCACAATTCACCCCCCTCTTGTGGTTGTGTACTCTCTAATTCAACAGCATGATATGATGAAATTCATCAGTTTCGAGGACGAAACTTTTTAAGTGGGGAAGACTGTAATAGTCCGACCCTGAATTGTGTTTATTAATTTCATTTCATTGTTGGGGTGGTGAGTGGTGTAGATCCATTTCTGTATATAACTTAAACTCCCGACCTTGGTGCTTGAAGGAGGGAGAGGGATGGTTGGGGTGGTGAGTGGTGGTTGTTTGGTGGTTGTTTGGTGGCTGAAATGGTGATGGTGCTGCTGTGAATGCTGCTGGCCGTGTATAAGAGAGAAGGAGGAGAGAAATAGGAGAGAGAAAGTGTCTTGAAATTGCTTGGCGTAAAATGAAAATTTTACAATTTATACTTGGCCTTTACTTGGCTGAAAATGAAAGTGGAAAAGTGAATAATCTTAACCTTAATTAAGGCTTAATTAAGAGAGTTTAGCTAAACAAGTAAAGGTCAAGTCTTGTTAGGTCGAAATCGGCCCTCAACGGGCTCGGGTTTAGAAAAAGAACTGAAACCGAGTGCGCTTGCGAATTTTTTTTTTTCAAAATTTGAGATTAAATGATTGTAGTGCCATGAAAAAACATTAAATCGTTAAATTCATAAAATATCAAGGCCTAAATCAATTTTCAAAATTTGACTAGAATAAAACCTTGAATTGCAAATTGAGGGCCTATTTAGAAATGTCCAATTGGAATAATAAAAAAAATGATGTAAATAAAATGAAATTAATCACATGGATTAATGAAATGAAATTAATAAATATAATTTAGGGTCGGACTATTACAACAACAGTTGATCTAATGATTGACGTCATTGTGTATAGGTTAGGCAAGAAAGACGCCCTTCTGATCCCTCTACAATTCTAAATATATATACGAATATCTTCTGGAGCAGTAACTAGGACCGTAGCATGCATCACTTCTCGTGATAGACTGGTCATACTGCTAAGGACATTGTACATTATTCCGTTCAATTCTTTTAAAGTTGTTAACTTCATATTCATCATGGCTGCTACTCATCCTCTTGGAAGGACAAAAATGTATGTGTCATCAATCTAACCACCACAACGTATCTTAGACACCCTATAAGAGATTAAAATTGGTGCTTTCGAGACATAACGATGGGCAAGTGTTGGATCAATTTCAAAAGCCTACACTTGATCTTCTCCATCACAAATAAACTCCAAATGAAGGCATTGTCAGTAGCCACCCCAAACTTGTGCCCTTCATTCTTCTAGTCAATTGTCATCAAACTCCCAAGGATTGACACTTGCCTAGGACAAGTCCCCTATCCGGTAGCATGCTCATCAAGTTATGGAACCAATTTCTATCGGACGGCTTAAAGTCATCCCACATACGCAGTGGGAAATCCATTAAAGGTTGCACTAGGAGGTTGTCAAGTGGCAAAAAATTAACACCCTCTACCCATCCAAGTGTTGGTTGATCTACTTTGACATCTCTCGGGTTAGGCATAGTTTCATAAGTAGATGAATTGCTTTGCATTAACTAGGAAGATTTTTTATTAGAGATAGATTTGGTTGAAAATGGAGGAGGGGGTTGAGGAAGGCCGACTGGGTATTAAGAATAGAGTAACCAGTATGCCTTTTATGAAAGATATAGAGATCATAAATACTTCCACCACCCATCAACCAACCTAGAAATGTCATAATAAAAACATTATGTATACAAACTGTAAGTTACGTGATAATATATATCATGTTCCAATCATATTCTATAAAGAAAATTGTAAAGTACTTATATAGGTAATGTGAATATGTTTTTTTAAGTTCATGCGAAATTTGTTATTCTCAGGTTAAACTTTGTTGCATCAGATATTAAGATTCAGTTTGTCCGTCATACTTTCTAATACATTTTTTTTCAATGATGTTTGTACTAGGATCTTCGTAATGGAGTTTGACATGCTCATAAGTTGTAGGACCCAACTTCATTTGCCTTAATTACCTACGTTATGTTACTATGTTATGAGGGAAAAGACCTGAGTTTTGCACCACTTACCTTCTTAATTAAGGGACTTGTAGTCATCATTGCCAGACTGAGGAGGGAGCACCATTGTTTGTGCTAAAAATGTGCTATTTTTAAGGTACTTTTACGTCTGTTTTATGCACGTTATAATTGTTATTTTTAGGTTTTTATTTGATTTTATTTTATTTTGTAGGTTTCGAACAAAATGAGAATAACTATGAAAAAATGCAAGAAAAAGGATGAAACATATCGGAAATGAAGAACTGGGCCAAATTGACCCGACCCAATCCTAAAAGCCCATTCTTGTTTTGCCCAAAGAGAAAAAAAATAAAAAATAAAAATAAAACCTAAAAATCTGACCAGTCATGTGCCTGTCACATGCCACCTAATTTCTTCCCCCCAGGCTTATGAGGCACGTGACTGCATCTTAATACCCCCTTAACCTTCTCTCTCCTCCTCTCGGCTTCGGCCCCAAACACCCAGAGAACCCGACCCCCATCCCCGTTCAATCTCTCCCTCTCTAATGCATCTCTTCTCTCTCTTCGAACCACCTTCACCTTCACCACCATCTTCATTCTCCGATTCGTGCAGCAATTGCCGCGCCGATATCCACCTTGCACCATCTTCACCATCCACGATACCCACGTAAATCGACGGTAAAGAATTGAAGAGGGCTCGGGTATAAAATGGAGGAAGCGGCGATTGAAGGAGGTCCAATTTTTAGGTAACAATTTAGGGCTAGGTTAGGTTTAGTTTAAGTTTTAGATTTAATTTTAATTTCCTTTTCAATTTTCATGATTAGGGTTTCAGAAATTTTAGTTATGGTTTAATGTAATTATGCGTCAAGTTGTTCCTAGTTGTAATTCACGAATTTAGCTGCTTTCGTAAGAATTGGATGCTGTTTCGTTGAATTTTTTTCAATCACAATAACCCCCTGTTGTCATCTTGATGAACATGGTACTGTGTTTTTGGGTTCGTGAGTAGCTGAAGCTGGGATGCCTCCTCATTTGGTTGAATTCCAGATTTTCATTTTGAAACATTTTCAATGTTTGAATCAATTAGTTGCAATTTTCTCCTCCCCTGTTCGGTTTGTTGATATATTATGCTTTCGGTCTGATGATCTCCCTTGTTTAGTTTGTAAGAATAGTCAGTTTGGTTCGAATATGGAGATTGTGATTCTGGGGTTTTGATTGTTGGTAATGATGAAGTGATTATGTCTAATTAGGTTTAGTTGGTGGTTGATGATCATGATTTTGCTGCTCTGTTTGCTTCAAATTTCAGCTTGATTATGCAAGTTTTGTTTCTGATTTAGTGTTCTGGGCATAGAGAGACACTCCATTGATGGAGATTGAAGGGTCAGGCTGAGCTCATGTGAGCAGGGATGCCCTGTTCACCTTTCTCTTGCTGTCCTCCCTTTGTTTTGCTTCTAGCTTCAGTCGGTTGAATTTGGGCTTTAATTCTTATTTTCTTTTTCTGCTTTCTGTAATGGTGGAAGTTTTACTCTTGTGTTGAGGGCTTATTCTCTTTTTAATTTGATTTTACTGTTCATCGGTTAATGTCATTGTTAGCTTGGTTTAATTTTGTCATTTTTCTTTGTGAACCCATTTTGTTAGTCATAGTAAGGATGCCTTGGAATTTCAAGTATTAGTTGAATGAGTTTAATTTGCCCACTAGGAGACATGCTCAGTAAAGATTAGCCATAGTTGATGTTGGTGTTTTACCACAATCACAAAAATCATGGGAATAACTAATGATGACTTAGAATTAGTTGTTTATCGTTTTAATTAGGTTAGAATGATGCTAAATTAGTTATTTTCGTGCTTAGCGACCTTAATCTTTTCCATCGTCCCCTAGGGTACGACCCTCAAGTACTACATACCAAAAGTTGAACGCTTACGGCTCTTTTGTTCATCACTTAAAATTTTCCAACAAGTTTTTGGCGCTGTTGCCGGTGACGACGGCATGAGATTAGGTCGTATTTTCATTTTCTTAGCTCCTTTCTTATTTGGTGCTTTGTTTTGTTTATTTCATTGTTAGTTGTGATTCGTTTATTAGTTGTTTCGTTTATTAGTTGTGATTTGTTTAGTTGATTTGTTTTGCTCATTTTGTGACTTTATTAGGTTACCTAGGTCTCGTTTTACTTACTTTATGTTGGTATCGATTGTTACTTAGCTCAGTTATTTCTTGTTATTCAGAAATCCAAAAAAATTAGAAAAGCTTAAAATCCAAAATAATTAGAAAAACTTCAAAACCACTAAAAAAAATGGAAAAGCTTAAAATTGAAAAAAAAAATTAGAAAAACTCGAAAACCACAAAAAAATTTTGAAAACCCAAAAACCCAAAAAAATTGAAAATTGAAAACCCCTAAAAATTGAAAAATTCTAAAAACTTTAAAAACTTCAAATGCCAGTTTTTCATTTCCTGCAATATGAGCATGAACCTTTCTGGCATTATCTTTCAAGGCTTAATGATTATCGCACTCAACTGAATCATAATTTTGAAAAATGGAAAATTTGTGAGGTCATTGTTGTGGGTCTAAATGTCGAGTCAACGAGTTGTAGTGAATTAATTTGTCCTGGAGGTTTAATAGAATTATTATCTAAAACTCAAAATAAAGTTTGGGATTTCTTTGAAAAATTAGCCTGGGAAACCTATGCATTTGAACAAGCAAATGGGACTTTTAGATACCCAACTCATAGAGAGTATGATTTTCAGGCTAATTCTTACCCTTCGGACCACTTTGTGAATTCATATGACCCATCTTATTCTTGTTTGCCTCCTGTTTTGTGCGACCATTGTGAATCTCCTGATCATGATTATACTTGTCCTTTTCATACTTATGTTGATGCTACATGTGCAAGTTTTGAAAAGAAGATTAATGAACTGATTGATCAAATGATAGAGATAATGAAAGTGAGAATTACTGCTTGTTCTCCATGTCTTAATCAAAATAAGGAGGCTTATAGAGAGCCTGATTCTAGTTTAGGATCTCCTACACCTGACATTAGTCTCTATGATAATTTTGAACCCTCTTATTCTGCTAGGCTTGATTTAAATGAACACATGTGTTTACCTAATCTAGAATAAGAGAGTGACCTCCCTATGTATCTATCAACAGACCTTGCACCCCGTACTAGCTCACCCAAAGATATCACTGAAGATATCTTGGTTTATGTCGACTTACCCACCACTTTAAACGACTTTTAATTTGATGTGGGTGAACAATCTGATACTGTTAGTGAGTTAGATATAAGCATCACACCTGAAATTAAGCCTCATGATTTAGATGATTCGAAAGATATTTCACAGAAGTTATGTGATGAGGTAACTAAACTCAATATTTTGGACTTTGATAATGATATGCAGAATATGAATCTTTTTCATATGGGCTGGATGTTATTAAAGGTCTTGATGCGGGTGTTCATATCGAATATAAACCATTCTCTTTTGATGCCATCATTCCTGACCTTCTGTTTGAATTAGATGATAATATTCTGTCTGTGGAGTATGAATCTTTTTCTTGTGAGTTTGATATGCATGGAAGTTCTGATGATGGTATTTGTGCTGATTATGAGTCCTTCTCTTTTGATCCCATCCAAACTAACTTCCTTTTTGAGTATTGCAAGTCTGATTTTGTTAAGTATGAGATGATTGCCACAAAGAATTTTGCTTTAGGTTAGACTCATATGCATATTGGACTTAACAGACTTGTGAACCTTGCACCCATTCTTTTGCCTAGATTGCTCGTTCATGCTGATATAGTTTCTAGGCCAATGACCTCAATACTGGCTTGCTCTGAGTATGTTCATTTCCTTTTTGATTGGGCCCAATTGTTTTATAAGTTGAAGCGGACCCTTACCTGTGCTTTATTGGCTAAGTAGATGTACTCTTTCTGGTTCCAACTCACTACTTTTTACTGTTGCTATATTATTGAGAGTTGGGCTCCTTTGTTTGATAAGCTACTATGTGCTTTAACGAGTTTTGATTTGAGTTGTAGTTTTTTGCTTAATATGGAATGGCTGATGCTCCATAAGCTTCATGTCGCATCATCATCATAAGGCATAGTTTGGGTACGGGCAGTATTCAACTTGGTGTGATCGCTCCACCCTCCTTCCTTCTCTTTTTCATTTCTTTTCTTTCTTTTTTGTACTTAGTTATGAATATTTGGGACGGTGAATATATAGGTGATCAATCTTGAGGAGCAATTTGGGATATGTTGAGCCGTGTGGGCTATGATCACCTTTGGTTGTGCTCTAATTTTATGAATACTTGTTAGCTGTGGATTTCTAGAGTTGTTTTTATGTTTCACTTTGTTTTGTTTCTTTAGTTTGGTGGGTTTTGGTTTTTCTTTCGTTTAGGTTTTGTTTGATAGTTTCCTATTGTTCCCGTTTTGGTGTTTTAGTGACTTTGTTTTGGTCTTTCATTTTTTTTTCTTTTCTATTGCCTTTTGTCTTGTTTTAGGTTTCTTTTGGTTTAGTTTGGGATTTAGTAGGTCCTTGGTTTTGGTTTTGAGTTTATTTTAGTGAATATCTGTGTTTTGGTCTAGTTTTGATTTGTTTTATTTGGTTTTGGTTCCTGTTTGTTTTAATTTAGAATGTGTTTTGTTTTGCTTTCTTTGGTCCTTAGCGATTTTGGTTTTTGGTTTTTGTAAATATATGTGTTCGCTTTGATTTTAGTTTTGATTTTTAATTTTCATTTTGGTGATTTTGTGTTTGGTTTTGTCAGTGATTTTTATTTGTGTCCTAGTTTGTATACATTCATGGCTTCATGTGGTTTTATGGTTTTATAGCTTATGTGCTTGCTTTTTAGCATCTTAGTTCCCACAATGAGGACATTGTGAAGTTTTGGTGCGGGGGTGAGGTGCCCATTTTTTTTGGAAATTTTTGAAAAATCCAAAAAGATTTTGATTTTGGTTTTGTTTTTGGGTTGTATTATGTCTGATTAGCTTGAATCCCTTATGTCTGGGTTATTAGCTTGTGCATAAGTAGAATGTTTATGAGAAGTCTCCGACCTCAGTGTGGACATTCTAAGCCCCAGTTCTAACCCCAATGTTCAGTATAGGTTGTGTAATCCAATCCTTAGTTATGCTTTCATTATTATCTTTAGGCCTTAGGCTACTATGAATGATTCTCCCACTAGCTTGTGGCACGATTACTTTGAAAAAAAATTGAAAAAGTGCATTATAAAAAAAAAGAAAAGGAAAAAAAAAGAGATGACATAAAATTTCGAGTGACAAGTATCTCTCTGAGGCATACACTATTGGGCGTTACCCTTTGGGGCACGGGCTACTAGGTGTTACCCTTTGACGCAATATTGCTACTAGAAAATCTTGCTTCCAAAGTCAGTATGATAATAATGTAGTTGTGTCAGCCAAGTGAAATTGAGTCTAATTCTGGTAAATCTAAGGCCTAGGATGATGGTACACTTGCACACGAGCACCGGGATGGATTCAGAATCTTGATGTATAATGGGGTGAAAAATTAGTACTCTGATGTCATTTAGGAGGTAGAGGGCTTTGAGGTACATTCTGTGCATATGCAGGTCAATAACTTGATTATATGGGTGATTTAGTTGATTAGAATGTGTGCAGACCTTTCCCTAATTCTGTACATATTAGTTTTGAGTAAAAAAACCAAAAAGATTTGTCTTTATTTTTGAAATAAAATTTTGTGGGTAGTTCATTTGAAAACCCTCACGAGACCTCACTCGTCCACTTGGGAGACCGAGGGGGTTAAAGGGCTTGTTGCATACGCTAAATACAACCGTGATTCGTACGACAGTGAGTTAGGATTTTGTTTTTCTTATTTTTCATTTTCTTAGTTTAGTTATTTTACTCGAGGACGAGCAAAATTTTGGTGTGGGGGTATTTGTTCGTGCTAAAAATGTACTATTTTAAAGGTACTTTTAAACCTGTTTTATACTCGTTATAATCGTTATTTTTAGGTTTTTATTTGATTTTATTTTGTTATGTAGGTTTCAAACAAAGTGAGAATAATTATGAAAAAATGCAAGAAAAAGGATTAAACATACCGAAAATGAAGAACTGGGCCAAATTGACCCGACCCAATCCTAAAAGCCCATTCTTGTTTTGTCCAAAGAGAAAAAAATAAAAATAAAAAAAGACCTAAAAATCTAACCAGCTATGTGACTGTCACATGCCACCTAATTTCTTCCCCCCAGGCGTGCGAGGCACGTGACCCCATCTTAATATCCCCCTTAACCTTCTCTCTCCTCCTCTCGACTTCGGCCCCAAACACCCAGAGAACCCGACCCCCATCCCCGTTCAATCTCCCTCTCTTTGACACATCTCTTCTCTCTCTTTGAACCACCATCACCTTCACCACCATCTTCATTCCCCGATTCGCGCAGCAATTGCCACGCCAATATGCACCCCCACCATCTTCACCATCCACGATACCCACGCAAATCGACGGTGAAGAAATGAAGAGGGCTCGGGTATCAAATGGAGGAAGCGGCGATTGAAGGAGGTCCAATTTTTAGATAACAATTTAGGGTTAGGTTAGGTTAAGTTTAGTTTAAGTTTTATATTTAATTTTAATTTCGTTTTCAATTTTCATGATTAGGGTTTCAGAAATTTACATTATGGTTTGATGTAACTTTGCGCCAATTTCATAGTTCCCAGTTGTAACTCACGAATTTAGCTTGCTTTCGTAAGAATTGGATGTTGTTTCGTTGAATTTCAGTCACAATGGCTTCCCCTATTGTCATCTTGATGAACATGGTACTGCGTTTTTGGGTTCGTGAGTAGCTGAAGCTGGGATGCCTCTTTGTTTGGTTGAATTTCATATTTTGATTTTAAAACATTTTCCGGGTTTGAATCAATTAGTTGCAATTTTCCCCTCCCCTGTTCAGTTTGTTGATATATTACGCTTTCGGTCTGATGATCTCCCTTATTTGGTTTGTAAGCATAGTCAGTTTGGTTCGAATATGGAGGTTGTGATTACGGGGATTTGAATGTTGGTAATGATTAAGTGATTATGTCTAATTAGGTTTAGTTGGTGGTTGATGATCATGATTTTGCTGCTCTATTTGCTTCAAATTTCAGCTTGATTATGTAAGTTTTGTTTCTGATTTAGTGTTCTGGGCACAGAGGCATCCATTGATGGAGCTTGAAGAGTCAGGTTGAGCTCATGTGAGCAGGGATGCCCTGTTCACCTTTCTCTTGCTGTCATCCCTTTGTTTTGCTTCTGGCTCCAGCTAGTTGAATTTGGGCTTCGATTCCTATTTTCTTTTTCTACTTTCTGAAGTGATGGAAGTTTTACTCTTGTGTTGAGGGCTTATTCCCTTTTCAATTTGCTTTTACTATTCATCGATTAATGTCGCTGTTAGTGAGGTTTAATTTTGTCATTTTCCTTTGTGAACCCATTTTGTTAGTCACAGTAAGGATATCTTAGAATTTCATGTATTGGTTGAATGAGTTTAATTAGCCAACTAGGAGATATGCTTAGTAAAGATTAGCCATAGTTGATGTTGGTGTTTTACCACAATCACAAAAATCATGGGAATAACGAATGATGACTTAGAATTAGTTGTTCATCCTTTTAATTAGGTTAGAATGATGCTAAATTAGTTATTTTCGCGCTTAGCGACCTTAATCTTTTCCATCGTCCCCGAGGATACGACTCTCAAGTACTACATCGAAAGTTGTACGCTTACGGCTCTTTTGTTCATCACTTAAAATTTTCCAACAAGTTTTTGGCGCCGTTGCCCATGATGATGGCATGAGATTAGGTCATATTTTCATTTTCTTAGCTCCTTTCTTATTTGGTGCTTTGTTTTGTTTATTTCGTTATTAGTTGTGATTCGTTTACTAGTTGTTTCATTTATTAGTTGTGATTTATTTAGTTGATTTGTTTTGCTCATTTTGTGACTTTATTAGGTTACCTAGGTCTCGTTTTACTTCCTTTATGTTGGTATCGATTGTTACTTAGCTCAGTTATTTCTTGTTATTCAAAAATCCAAAAAAATTAGAAAAGCTTAAAATTGAAAAAAATTAGAAAAACTCGAAAACCATAAAAATAAACCCAAAAAAATTGAAAATTGAAAACCTCTAAAAATTGAAAAATTCTAAAAACTTTAAAGACTTCAAATGCCAGTTTTCCATTTCCCGCAATATGAGCATGAACCTTTCTGGCGTTAT
Source organism: Carnegiea gigantea (assembly GCA_029747015.1). Taxonomy (NCBI): domain Eukaryota; kingdom Viridiplantae; phylum Streptophyta; class Magnoliopsida; order Caryophyllales; family Cactaceae; genus Carnegiea; species Carnegiea gigantea. The sequence continues at coordinate 127,438 of JAKOGI010001914.1, forward strand.
CTTTCAAGGCTTAATGATTATCGTGCTCAACTGAATCATAATTTTGAAAAATGGGAAATTTGTGAGGTCGTTGTTGTGGGTCTAAATGTCGAGTCAATGAGTTGTATTAAATTAATTTGTCCCGGAGGTTTAATAGAATTATTATCTAAAACTCAAAATGAAGTTTGGGATTTCTTTGAAAAATTAGCTTGGGAAACCTATGCGTTTGAACAAGCTAACATGACTTTTAGACATCCAACTCATGGAGAGTATGATTTTTAAGCTAATTCTTACCCATCAGACCACTTTGTGAATTCATATGACCTATCTTATTCTTGTGTGCCTCCTGTTTTGTGCGACTATTGTGAATCTCCTGATAATGATGCTTATACTTGTCCTTTTCGTGCTTATGTTGATGCTAGACATGCAAGTTTTGGAAAGAAGATTAATAAACTGACTGATCAAATGATAAAGACAATGAAAGTGAAAATTCCTACTTGTTCTCCATGTTTTAATCAAAATAGGGAGGCTTATAGAGAGCCTGATTCTAGTTTAGGATCTCTTAAACCTGACATTAGTCTCTATGATGATTTTAAACCCTCTTATTCTACTAGGCTTGATTTGAATGAATACATGTGTTTGCTTAATCTAGAACAAGAGAGTGACCTCTCTACATCTCTATCAATAGACCTTGCACCCCGCATTAGCTCACCCAAAGATGTCACTGAATATATCTTAGTTTATGTCGACTTACCCACCACTTTGAATGACTTTTGTGAATTTGATGTGGGTGAACAATCTGATACTATTAGTGAGTTAGATATAAACATCACACTTGAAATTGAGCCTCATGATTTAGATGATTCGAAAGATATTTCACAGGAGTTATGTGATGAGGTAACTAAACTCACTATTTTGGACTTTGATGATGATATACAGAATATGAATCTTTTTCACATGGGTTGGATGTTACTAAAGGTCTTGATGTGGGTGTTCATGTCGAATATGAATCATTCTCTTTTGATCCCATCATTCCTGACCTTCTGTTTAAATTAGATGATAATATTCTGTTAATAGAATATGAATATTTTTCTTGTGAGTTTGATATCCATAGAAGTTCTGATGATGGTGTTTGTGCTGATTATGAGTCCTTCTCTTTTGATCCCATCCAAACTGACTTTCTTTTTGAGTATTGCAAGTCTGATTTTGTTGAGTCCGAGATGATTGCCACAAAGAATTTTGCTTTAGACCAAACTCATACGCATATTGGACTTAACAGACTTGTGAACCTTGCACTCATTCTTTTGCCTAGATTGCTCGTTCATGCTAATGTAGTTTCTGGGCAAATGACCTCAATACTGGCTTGTTCTGAGTATGTTCATTTCCTTTTTGATTAGGCCCAACTGTTTGATAAGTTGAAGCGGACCCTTACCTGTGCTTTATTGGCTATGTGGATGTACTTTTTCTGGTTCCAACTCACTGCTTTTTACTGTTGCTATATTATTGAGAGTTGGGCTTCTTTGTTTGATAAGCTACTACATGCTTTAATGAGTTTTGATTTGAGTTGCAATTTTTTGTTTAATATGGAGTGGCTGATACTCCATAAGTTTCATGTTGCATCATCTTCATGAGGCATAGTTTGGGTACGACCTGTGTCCAACTCGGTATGATTATTCCACCCTCCCTCCTCTTTTTCATTTCTTTTCTTTCTTTTTTGTATGTAGTTGTGAATATTTAGGACTGTGAATATATGGGTGATCAATCTTGAGAAACAATTTGGGATATGTTGAGCCGTGTCGACTATGATCACCTTTGGTTGTGCTCTGATTTTGTGAATACTTGTTAGTTGTGGATATCTAGGGTTGTTTTTATGTTTCACTTTGTTTTGTTTCTTTAGTTTGGTGAGTTTTGGTTTTTCTTTCGTTTAGTTTTTGTTTGATAGTTTCCTTTTTTGTTCCCTTTTTAGTGTTTTAGTGACTTTGTTTTGGTCTTTCATTTTTTTTTTCTTTTCTCTTGCCTTTTGTCTTGTTTTAGGTTTCTTTTGGTTTAGTTTGGGATTTAGTAGGTCCTTGGTTTTGGTTTTGAGTTTATTTTAGTGAATATGTGTGTTTTGGTCTAGTTTTGATTTGTTTTGTTTGGTTTTGATTTTTGTTTGTTTTAATTTAGAATGTGTTTTGTTTTGCTTTCTTTGGTCTTTGGCCATTTTGGTTTTTGGCCTTTGTAAATATGTGTGTTTACTTTGGTTTTAGTTTTGATTTTTAATTTTCATTTTGGTGATTTTGTGTTTGGTTTTGTTTGTGATTTTTATTTGTGTCCTAGTTTATATACATTCGTGGTTTCATGTGGTTTAATGGTTTTATAGCTTATGTGCTTACTTTTTAGCACCTTGCTTCCCACAATGAGGACATTGTGAAGTTTTGGCGTGGGGGTGAGGTATCCATTTTTTTTTGAAAATTTTTGAAAAATCCAAAAAGATTTTGATTTTGGTTTTGTTTTTGGGTTGTATTATGTCTGATTAGCTTGAGTCCCCTGTGCCTCGGTTATTAGCTTGTATATACGTGGGATGTGTATGAGAAGTCTCCGACCTCAATGTGGACATTCTAAGCCCCAGTTCTAACCCCAATGTTCAGTATTGGTTGTGTAATCTAATCCTTATTTGTCCTTTCATCATTATCTTTATACCTTAGGCTACCATGAATGATTCTCCCACTAGCTTGTGACACAATTACTTTGAAAAACAATTGAAAAAGTGTATTAAGAAAAAAAAGAAAAGGAAAAAAAAGAGATGAAATAAAATTTCGAGTGACAAGTATCCTTCTCAGGAATGCGCTACTGGGTATTATCCTTTGAGGCACGTGCTAGTGGGTGTTACCCTTTGAAGCAATATTGCCACTGGAAAAGCTTACTTCCAAAGTCAGTATGATAATAATATAGTTGTGTTAGCTAAGTGGGATTGAGTCTAATTCTGGTAAATCTAAGCCTTGGGATGATGATACACTTGCACACGAGCACTGAGATGGATTCAGAATCCTGATGTATAATGGGGTGAAAAATTAGTACTCTGATGTCATTTAGGAGGTAGAGGGCTTTGAGGTACATTTTGTGCATATGTAGGTCAATAACTTGGTTATATGGGTGATTTAGTTGATTAGAATGTGTGCAAACCTTTCCCTAATTCTGTACATATTAGTTTTGAGAAAAAAATCCAAAAAGATTTGTCTTTATTTTTGAAATAAAATTTTGTGGGTAGTTTACTTGAAAACCCTCACGAGACCTCGCTCATCCACTTAGGAGACCGATAGGTTTAAAGGGCTTGTTGCATACGCTAAATGCAACCGTGATTCCTATGATAGTGAGTTAGGATTTTCGTTTTCTTATTTTTTATTTTCTTAGTTTAGTTATTTTACTCGAGGACGAGCAAAATCTTGGTGTGGGGTTATTTGTTCGTGCCAAAAATGCGCTATTTTAAAGGTACTTTTACACCTGTTTTATGGTCGGTATAATTGTTATTTTTAGGTTTTCATTTGATTTTATTTTGTTTTGTAGGTTTCGAACGAAATGAGAATAATTATGAAAAAATGCGAGAAAAAGGATGAAACATACCAGAAATGAAGAACTGGGCCAAATTGACCCGTCCCAATCCTAAAAGCCCATTCTTGTTTTGCCCAAAGAGAAAAAGATAAAAAAATAAAAATAAGACCTAAAAATCTAACCAGCCATGTGCCTGTCACATGCCACCTAATTTCTTTTCCCCCGGCATACGAGGCACGTGACCGCATCTTAATACCCCCCTTAACCTTCTCTCTCCTCCTCTCAACTTCGGCCCCAAACACCCAGAGAACCCGACCCCCATCCCCGTTCAATCTCCCTCTCTCTAACGCATCTCTTCTCTCTCTTTGAACCACCATCACCTTCACCGCCATCTTCATTCTCTGATTTGCGCAGCAATTGCCGTGCCGATATCAACCTTGCACCATCTTCACCATCCACGATACCCACGTAAATTGATGGTGAAGAATTGAAGAGGGCTCGGGTATAAAATTGAGGAAGTGGCGATTGAAGGAGGTCCAATTTTTAGGTAACAATTTAGGGTTAGGTTAGGTTTAGTTTAAGTTTTAGATTTAATTTTAATTTCATTTTCAATTTTCATGATTAGGGTTTCAGAAATTTTGGTTATGGTTTAATGTAATTATGTGTCAAGTTCATAGTTCTTAGTTGTAATTCATGAATTTAGCTTGCTTTCGTAAGAATTGTATGCTGTTTCATTGAATTTCAGTCATAATAACCGCCCCTGTTGTCATCTTGATGAACATGGTACTACGTTTTTGAGTTCGTGAGTAGTTGAAGCTGGGATGCCTCGTTTGGTTGAATTTCATATTTTGATTTTGAAACATTTTCCAGGTTTGATTTAATTAGTTGCAATTTTCCCCTCCCCTGTTCGGTTTGTTGATATATTATGCTTTCGGTCTGATGATCTCCCTTGTTTGGTTCGTAAGCATAGTCAATTTGGTTTAAATATGGAGGTTGTGATTCTAGGGACTTGATTGTTGGTAATCATGAAGTGATTATGTCTAATTAGGTTTGGTTAGTGGTTGACGATCATAATTTTGCTGCTCTATTTGCTTCAAATTTCAGCTTGATTATGCAAGTTTTGTTTCTGATTTAGTGTTATGGGCATAGAGAGACACTCCATTGATGGAGCTTGAAGGGTCAGGCTAAGCTCATGTGAGCAGGGATGCCCTGTTCACCTTTCCTTTGCAGTCCTCCCTTTGTTTTGCTTCTGGCTCTAGTTGGTTGAATTTGGGCTTCGATTCTTATTTTCTTTTTGTGCTTTCTAAAACGGTGGATGTTTTACTCTTGTCTTGAGGGCTTATTCCCTTTTCAATTTGCTTTTACTGTTTATCGATTAATGTCGCTGTTAGCGTGGTTTAATTTTGTGATTTTCCTTTGTGAACCCGTTTTGTTAGTCATAGTAAGGATGTCTTGGAATTTCAAGTATTAGTTGAATGTGTTTAATTTGCCCACTAGGAGACATGCTTAGTAAAGATTAGCCATAGTTGATGTTGGTGTTTTACCAGAATCACAAAAATCATGGGAATAACTAATGATGACTTAGAATTAGTTGTTCATCGTTTTAATTAGGTTAGAATGATGCTAAATTAGTTATTTTTGTACTTAGTGACCTTAATCTTTTCCATCATCCCTGAGAATACGACCCTTAAATATTACATCGAAAGCTGTATGCTTACGGCTCTTTTGTTTATCACTTAAAATTTTCCAACAAGTTTTTGACGCCGTTACATCGAAAGCTGTATGGTCTCCCCAATAGCATAGTCAGTGACAGAGATGCTATATTTGTGAGTGCATTTTGGCAAGCCTTATTCTCTGTCTTGGGAGTAGATCTCTTGCTTTCTTCAGCTTACCAGCCCGAGACGGATGGTCAAACCAAGGTATTAAATAGGTGCTTGGAAACATACTTGAGGTATATGTGTGCACACAACCCTAAGGAGTGGGCTAAGTGGTTAGCCTTGCCTGAATGGTGGTATAACACCACCTTTCATTCTGCTTCTCAGCTAACACCATATGAGGTCGTCTACAATCAGCCACCCCCTATGCACCTACCATATCTTCCAGGAGAATCACCTCACCCAGCAGTGGATAGGTCATTACAGAAGTGGGAGGAAATGATCAAGCTGCTTAAGAAGAATTTGGAACAAGCACAGCATAGGATGAAACAACTTGCTGACAGGGGCAGGTCTGACAGAGTCTTTCAAGTGCGGGACCGGGTTTGGCTCAAGTTGCAATCTTATAGAAAATCTAGTGTTCAGCACAGAAGTAATACCAAGCTTGGACCGAAATATTTTGGCCCTTTTCAGATTGTGGACAAAATTGGACAAGTTGCCTATAAGCTCCATCTACCTGCCACAGCCCAGATCCATCCTACAGTACATGTGTCTCAGCTTAAATTATTTTGGGGTCAACTACCACATCTCCCATACATCCCCGAGTGGCTACGAGGTAGCTGCTTCGACGCTCAACGGGTGCCAGAAAAGATATTGGCCAGAAGATTAGTAAAGAGGCTGAATAGAGCTGCTATCCAGTTCCTGGTTCAATGGCAAGGTCTCGCCCCAGAGCAGGCTACTTGAGTATTCGCTGATTCTTTCACAACTAAATTCCCTCAGTTCCAGCCTTGAGGACAAGGCTCTTTAAAAGGGGGAAGTACTGATACAGGCTACCTACTTTTAGCTTTCCATTTTCTCCATTTTCTGATGTAACTTAAAGTAGAGCTGAGCTGGCAAAGTTGGCTACGTTAGTGGGAAGGAGGTTATTTTAGTGGCAAGTTGGTTATGAACACAGCTATATATCACAGGGTGCTTGAGAAATAAAAACTACGGAAATTTCTCAATTTATCTCTCTTCTCTCTCTCCTCTATAACTCCTCTATTCCTCTTGCTTGCTGTAGCGATTTATCGAGGTTCCCAGCACTGAATTTGGGTAACTTCCTTAAATCGTTATCACGAGCTTGCCGGCTATGACCTGACCCTGGCCGTCGACTGGCGTCTGCCCAACACCGTCGCCGTCCAGCCACCGGCCGTGCCTTCCTCCCTCTCGCTCACTTGTTTCTCTTCTTCTCGTCTTTGTTCTGGCTGACCTACCCAACAGAAACAGGGCTTCGAGCCGCCCCAAAATCCGACGCCACTGCCGGAAAGACACAGCACTAGCCCCCCACTGCCGCGCACCTCTACAGTTGTAGGCACCATCGCCTTCACTCAAAAGCTACCGAGGTAAAATCTAAACCCCCTCTACCTCTATTTTTATTTAGCTCAATCTTATACAATTGTGGAGATAATCTTAGTAAATGATGTTTTATTGTGTTAATAAATTGGGCAAGTGGGTGATTATTGAATGATATTGAAGTTAATTAGTTTGAATGAAGTTGGATTTACATGAATGATGTTGGAGTTAATTTGTGAAATGAAATTGGATTTATGTTATTTGAAAGATGTTGGAATTAAATTATGGAATGTAATTGGATTTATATTATTTGAATGGTGTTGAAATTAGTTATTTGAATGAAATTGGATTACATTATTTGGAATGAGGTTGGAGTTAAATTATGGAATGAAGTTGGACTTATATTACTTAGATGGTGTTGAAATTAGTTGTTTGAATGCAATTGAATTTAAATTGTTTGAAAGATATTGGAGTTAGATTATTTAGATAACGTGGGAATGGAGTTGATAAAGTTTGGATTGTTAGAGGTTATGAAAACAAAGTTAGAACAAGTTAGTGCATTAATTAATCAAAAGGGTTATGATAAAGCTTTGACGAAATGAGATTAAGAGCGGATAAGAAAAAGATGCTTGATTGAAGGATTGTGTGAATCATGAGATTTTGGACATTAATTTAAGGAAATTACAAGTATGGAAAACAAAGAGGTAAATGAATTTTTGATACAGTAAGAGAGGGAAGGAAAAGAGAGGAGATTAAAGGTTATGATTTCCCAAAAGTGGGTATGAATGAGGGTATGAAATCTAAAAGAAGAAGGATCCACAAGTGCTTGTAATATTAGCCTTTTTCCTGTAAGTTGTGATAATTTAAAACATATCGATGTTAAGGAATAAAGACTTACTTGAATAAATGACCCTGAATACGAGATCTGAATTGACTCGTGAAAAAAAGAAAAGAAAAGAAAAGGGAAGAGTTAGTTCTTTTCCAAGTACATTATTGCTTGTACCCTTCAGAGACGTTAAATTTACGCTATTTAGTGTTAGCAAAAGTTTATTCAGCCATTGGAACCCTTAGAACCATTTCAGTGTTTATTGTTTAATAAGCCATGCTCATCGTTCATAAGTATCTGGTAGCAGAATTCATTGTTGGGCCCATCCCGTTAAAAGGGAAATTTGTAGTTCATTTTTATTATCATGGCTGCTATTCATAGACATAGGTTCCTAATCCAAGCCAAGAAACTAATTACTAACGGTTTATTTAGTCATATGCTTCTTAAAGAATATTTGTAAACATAGTTTTAACGTTGTGCGCATGCTCACTGATTCCTGCAAAGTCCCGTTTAATTGTACAAGGATAATGTATCGAGTAATCGCTTATTTTTATATGGTTTTTGGTGTTTTCAAATTGTTTTAGGGAAAGAGAAACAATCTGTAATCAAGTGGAAACCTGAGGATGCTAAGGGCCCAGAAGATGTGGGTCTAGGCAGCGGATGTTAATTTCCATGGTCTGGTTAAATATTTTACGGATATGTTGTTTTTAGGTTGTTAATGAATGTTGCATCGAATGTAAATTTATTTTGGATTAAGTATAACCTTGTATGACTCAGTTTTGTATATAGCAATAAGTTAAACTCAAGCTAGTTGATGTAATATACCCTGTGGGCCATTATCCAGCCGCCTTTAGTTCTCGTAAATAGCGTTGTCCCTAAGGGACGGTGGTAACACCCTAGCTGCATAACGCCTCCCGTTGCTTTAGTACTTATTAAAGCAAGTAATGAAAGGTTATATGGGCTGGAGTGCTACATATGTGTGGGTAATGTTAGTTGCCTTTATTACCACTTAATATATCCTTGTAAGTACTATTACGATTTTTCCAGTAGTGTTAGTGATGCATCTGTGCCCATTTTGAGTCCTTTCTTGCATGGTTATGTCGAATATGGATTCTGGTTCGGGTCCCAGGTAATGTTAACAACCCATTGTAAGATAATTTTATAAAGCCATCACAATAGTACCCTATGCTGAATGATTTATCGTTTAACTAAATGATATGTATTGCTAATGTCACTGTATGTGACCATGACCTAGCAAATGTTGTGTACATAAAATATTCATGAACTTATATCGTTGTTAGTGCTTGCAAACCCGACTTGTTGTAATAAACCTATACACCTCCCTTTAGGTATCGTTTGTCTAAGGAGTGATAATGGATAAATTTGGAATTTATTATGACATTCCCTGGAACAATACATTTGATTCATAAAGTTTAATCACAAAAAGAATATCATGATACTAAAATGAAGGCAGCGTTGACAAGGGACAAAGATGGACAGCTAGGTTATGGTAATTGCAAGTTGTTCATATGTAAGTGTAACAGTTGTCCATGTTAGGTTGGGTGAATTGCCTTCAAATGTGATGGAACTCAAACAAGCCCCTGTCATATGGATGGAATCATAGTCAAACATCAACCATGCAAAATCGTTAAGTGCCTGTAACATTGTTATCACAATTACGAGTTGGTCGAGTGCTAACCCTGACAATGAAGGAGAGGTGCAAGTCGTGGCCTATAATAGTTATAACAGACATTTTGGAGTTGTCCCATAGCAATTCTCCTCTGCCAGCAAACCCCAGTGGGTCCCTACAGTGATACTGCAAATGGTGTGCTTGGTTGAGGAGCCATATTGTATGATGACCGCTAACACATGCTTGTGAGGACAACAACGGTTGATCCAATGATTGACGTCATTGTGTATAGGTTAGGCAAGAAAGACGCCCTTCTAATCCCTCTACAATTCCAAATATATATACGAATATCTTCTGGAGCAGCAACTAGGACCACAGCATGCATTACTTCTCATGATAGACTGGTCATACTGCTAAGGACATTATACTTTATTCCGTTCAATTCTTTTAAAGTTGTCAACTTCACATCCATCATGGTTGCTACTCATCCTCTTGGAAGGACAAACATGTATGTGTCATCAATCTAACCACCACAATGTATCTTAGACACCCTATAAGAGATTAAAATTGGTGCTTTTGAGATATAACGATGGGTAAGTGTTGGATCAATTTCAAAAGCCTACACTTGATCTTCTCCATCACAAATAAACTCCAAATGAAGGCATCGTCAGTGGCCACCCCAAACTTGTGCCCTTCATTCTTCTAGTCAATTGTCATCAAACTCCTAAGGATTGACACTTGCCTAGGACAAGTCCCTTATCCGGTAGCATGCTCTTCGAGTTATGGAACCAATTTCTATAAGACGGGTTGAAGTCATCCCACATATGCAGTGGGAAATCCATTAAAGGTTGCACTAGGAGGTTGTCAAGTGGCAAAAAATTAACACCCTCTACCCATCCAAGTGTTGGTTGATCTACTTTGACATCTCTCGGGTTAGGCATAGTTTCATAAGTAGATGAATTGCTTTGCATTAAGTAGGAAGATTTTTTATTAGAGATAGATTTGGTTGAAAATGGAGGAGGGGGTTGAGGAAGGCCGACTGGGTATTAAGAATAGAGTAACCAGTATGCCTTTTATGAAAGATGTAGAGATCATAAATACTTCCACCACCCATCAACCAACCTAGAAATGTCATAATAAAAACATTATGGTATACAAACTATAAGTTACGTGATGACATATATCATATTCCAATCATATTCTATAAAGAAAATTGTAAAGTACTTATATAGGTAATGTGAATATGTTTTTTTAAGTTCAGGCGAAATTTGTTATTCTCAGGTTAAACTTTGTTGCATCAGATATTAAGATTCAGTTTGTCCATCGTACTTTCTAATATATTTTTTTTCAATGATGTTTGTACTGGGATCTTCGTAATGGAGTTTGACAAGCTCATAAGTCGTAGGACCCAACTTCATTTGCCTTAATTACCTACATCATGTTACTATGTTATGAGGGAAAAGACCTGAGTTTTGCACCACTTACCTTCTTAATTGAGGGACTTGTAGTCATCATTGCCAGACTGAGGAGGGAGCACCGTTGTTTGTGCTAAAAATGTGCTATTTTTAAGGTACTTTTACGTCTGTTTTATGCACATTATAATTGTTATTTTTAGGTTTTTATTTAATTTTATTTTATTTTGTAGGTTTCGAACAAAATGAGAATAGTTATGGAAAATGCGAGAAAAAGGATGAAACATATCGAAAATGAAGAACTGGGCCAAATTGGCCCGACCCAATCCTAAAAGCCCATTCTTCTTTTGCCCAAAGAGAAAAAAAATAAAAAATAAAATAAAACCTAAAAATCTGACCAGCCATGTGCCTGTCACATGCCAATTAATTTCTTCCCCTCAGGCTTGCGAGGCACGTGACCGCATCTTAATACCCCCTTAACCTTCTCTCTCCTGCTCTCGACTTCGGCCCCAAACACCCAGAGAACCTGACCCCCATCCCCGTTCAATCTCCCCCGCTCTAATGCATCTCTTCTCTCTCTTCGAACCACCATCACCTTCACCACCATCTTCATACTCCGATTCGTGCAGCAATTGCCACGCCGATATCCACCTTGCACCATCTTCACCATCCACGATACCCACGTAAATCGACGGTGAAGATTTGAGGAGGGCTCGAGTATAAAATGGAGGAAGCGGCGATTGAAGGAGGTCCAATTTTTAGGTAACAATTTAGGGCTAGGTTAGGTTTAGTTTAAGTTTTAGATTTAGTTTTAGTTTCGTTTTCAATTTTCACGGTTAGGGTTTCAGAAATTTTGGTTATGGTTTAATGTAATTATGCGTCAAGTTGTTCCTAGTTGTAATTCACGAATTTAGCTTGCTTTCGTAAGAATTGGATGCTGTTTCGTTGAATTTTTTTCAGTCACAATAACCCCTTGTTGTCATCTTGATGAACATGGTACTGTGTTTTTGGGTTCGTGAGTAGCTGAAGCTGGGATGCCTCCTCATTTGGTTGAATTCCAGATTTTGATTTTGAAACATTTTCCATGTTTAAATCAATTAGTTGCAATTTTCTCCTCACCTATTCGGTTTGTTGATATATTATGCTTTCGGTCTGATGATCTCCCTTGTTTGGTTTGTAAGCATAGTCAGTTTGGTTCGAATATGGAGATTGTGGTTCTGGGGTTTTGATTGTTGGTAATGATGAAGTGATTATGTCTAATTAGGTTTAGTTAGTGGTTGATGATCATGATTTTGCTGCTCTGTTTGCTTCAAATTTCAGCTTGATTATGCAAGTTTTGTTTCTGATTTAGTATTCTGGGCATAGACAGACACTCCATTGATGGAGCTTGAAGGGTCAGGCTGAGCTCATGTGAGCAGGGATGCCCTGTTCACCTTTCTCTTGCTGTCCTCCCTTTGTTTTGCTTCTAGCTCCAGTCGGTTGAATTTGGGCTTCAATTCTTATTTTCTTTTTCTGCTTTCTGTAAAGGTGGAAGTTTTACTCTTGTGTTGAGGGCTTATTCCCTTTTTAATTTGCTTTTACTATTCATCGGTTAATGTCATTGTTAGCGTGGTTTAATTTTGTCATTTTTCTTTGTGAACCCATTTTGTTAGTCATAGTAAGGATGTCTTGGAATTTCAAGTATTAGTGGAATGAGTTTAATTTGCCCACTAGGAGACGTGCTCAGTAAAGATTAGCCATAGTTGATGTTGGTGTTTTACCACAATCACAAAAATCATGGGAATAACTAATGATGACTTAGAATTAGTTGTTTATCATTTTAATTAGGTTAGAATGATGCTAAATTAGTTATTTTGTGCTTAGCGACCTTAATCTTTTCCATTGTTCCCTAGGGTACGACCCTCAAGTACTACATCAAAAGTTGAATGCTTACGGCTCTTTTGTTCATCACTTAAAATTTTCCAACAAGTTTTTGGCGCCGTTACCGGTGACGACGGCATGAGATTAGGTCGTATTTTCATTTTCTTAGCTCCTTTCTTATTTGGTGCTTTGTTTTCTTTATTACATTATTAGTTGTGATTCGTTTATTAGTTGTTTCGTTTATTAGTTGTGATTTGTTTGGTTGATTTGTTTTGCTCATTTTGTGACTTTATTAGGTTGCCTAGGTCTCGTTTTACTTTCGTTATGTTGGTATCGATTATTACTTAACTTAGTTATCTCTTGATATTCAAAAATCCAAAAAAATTAGAAAAGTTAAAATCCAAAAAAATAAGAAAAACTTCAAAACCACTAAAAAAAATGGAAAAGCTTAAAATTGAAAAAAAATTAGAAAAACGCGAAAACCACAAAAAAATTTTGAAAACCCAAAAACCCAAAAAAATTGAAAATTGAAAACCCCTAAAAATTGAAAAATTCTAAAAACTTTAAAAACTTCAAATGCCAGTTTTCCATTTCCCGCAATATGAGCATGAACCTTTCTGGCATTATCTTTCAAGGCTTAATGATTATTGTGCTCAACTGAATCATAATTTTGAAAAATGGGAAATTTGTGAGGTCGTTGTTGTGGGTCTAAATGTCGAGTCAACGAGTTGTATTGAATTAATTTGTCCCGGAGGTTTAATAGAATTATTATCTAAAACTCAAAATGAAGTTTGGGATTTCTTTGAAAAATTAGCTTGGGAAACCTATGCATTTGAACTAGCTAACGGGACTTGTAGAAACCCAACTCATGGAGAGCATGATTTTCAAGCTAATTCTTCCCCTTCAGACCACTTTGTAAATTCATATGACCCATCTTATTCTTGTGCGCCTCTTGTTTTGTGAAACTGTTGTGAATCTCCTGATCATGATGCTTATACTTGTCCTTTTAGTGCTTATGTTGATGCTACATGTGCAAGTTTTGAAAAGAAGATTAATGAACTGACTGATCAAATGATAGAGACAATGAAAGTGAGAATTGCTGTTTGTTCTCCATGTTTTAATCAAAATAGGGATGCTTATAGAGAGCCTGATTCTAGTTTAGGATCTCCTGAACCTGACATCAGTCTCTATGATGATTTTGAACCCTCTTATTCTGTTAGGCTTGATTTGAATGAATACATATGTTTGCCTAATCTAGAACAAGAGAGTGACCTCCCTATGTCTCTATCAATAGACCCTGCACCCTGCACTAGCTCACCCAAAGATGTCACTGAAGATGTCTTAGTTTATGTCAACTAATCCACCACTTCGAACGACTTTGGTGAATTTGATATGGGTGAACAATCTAATACTGCTAGTGAGTTAGATATAAGCATCACACCTGAAATTGAGCCTCATGATTTAGATGATTCGAAAGATATTTCACAGGAGTTATGTGATGAGGAAACTAAACTCAATATTTTGGACTTTGATGATGATATGCAGAATATGAATCTTTTTCATATGGGCTAGATGTTACTAAAGGTCTTGATGTGGGCGTTTATGTTGAATATGAATCATTCTCTTTTGATCCCATCATTCCTGACCTTCTGTTTGAATTAGATGATAATATTCTGTCTGTGGAATATGAATCTTTTTCTTGTGAGTTTGATATCCATGGAAGTTCTGATAATGGTGTTTGTGCTAATTATGAGTCCTTCTTTTTTAATCCCATCCAAACTGACTTCTTTTTTGAGTATTGCAAGTCTGATTTTGTTGAGTCTAAGATGATTACCACAAAGAATTTTGCTTTAGATCAGACTCATACGTATATTGGATTTAACAGACTTATGAACCTTGCACCCATTCCTTTGCCTAGATTGCTCGTTCATGCTGATATAGTTTATAGGCCAATGACCTTAATACTGGCTTATTCCGAGTATGTTCATTTCTCTTTTGATTGGGCCCAACTATTTGATAAGTTGAAGAGGACCCTTACCTATGCTTTATTGGCTAAGTGGATGTACTCTTTCTGGTTCCAACTCACTGCTTTTTACTATTGCTATATTATTGAGAGTTGGGCTCCTTGTTTGATAAGCTGCTACATGCTTTAACGAGTTTTGATTTGAGTTGCAGTTTTCTGCTTAATATGGAGTGGCTGATGCTCCATAAGCTTCATTTGCATCATCTTCATGAGGCATAGCATGGGTACGACCTGTATCCAACCTAGTATGATCGTTCCACCCTCCCTCCTTCTCTTTTTCATTTCTTTTCTTTCTTTTTTGTACTTAGTTGTAAATATTTAGGACTGTGAATATATGGGTGATCAATCTTGACGAGCAATTTGGGATATGTTAAGCTGTGTCGGCTATGATCACCCTTGGTTGTGCTCTGATTTTGTGAATCCTTGTTAGTTGTGAATATCTAGGTTGTTTTTATGTTTCACTTTGTTTTGTTTCTTTAGTTTGGTAAGTTTTGGTTTTTCTTTCGTTTAGTTTTTGTTTGATAGTTTCCTTTTGTTCCCTTTTTGGTGTTTTAGTGACTTTGTTTTAATCTTTCATTTTTTTCTTCTTTTCTTTTGCCTTTTGTCTTGTTTTAGGTTTCTTTTGGTTTAGTTTGGGATTTAGTAGGTCCTTGGTTTTGGTTTTGAGTTTATTTTAGTGAATATGTGTGTTTTCGTCTAGTTTTGATTTGTTTTGTTTGGTTTTGGTTTTTGTTTGGCGATTTTGGTTTTTGGTTTTTGGTTTTTGTAAATATGTGTGTTTGCTTTGGTTTTAGTTTTGATTTTTAATTTTCATTTTGCTGATTTTGTGTTTGGTTTTGTTTGTGATTTTTATTTGTGTCCTAGTTTATATACATTCGTAGTTTCATGTTGTTTTATAGTTTTATAGCTTATGTGCTTGCTTTTTAGTGCCTTAGCTCCCACAATAAAGACATTGTGAAGTTTTGGTGTGGGGGTGAGGTGCCCATTTTTTTTGAAAATTTTTGCAAAATCCAGAAAGATTTTGATTTTGGTTTTGTTTTTGGGTTGTATTGTGTCTGATTAGCTTTGAATCCCCTGTGCCTCGGTTATTAGCTTGTATATAAGTAGGATGTGTATGAGAAGTCTCCGACCTCAGTGTGGACATTCTAAGCCCCAGTTCTAACCCCAATGTTCAGTATAGGTTGTGTAATCCAATGCTTGTTTATCCTTTCATCATTATCTTTAGGCCTTACGCTACCATGAATCATTCTCCCACTAGCTTGTGACACGATTACTTTGAAAAGAAATTGAAAAAGTGAATTATGAAAAAAAAAGAAAAGGAAAAAAAAGAGATGAAATAGAATTTTGAGTAACAAGTATCCCTTTGAGGATACTGGGCGTTATCCTTTGATGCACGTGCTACTGGGTGTTACCCTTTAAGACAATATTGCTATTGGGAAAGCTTACTTCCAAAGTCAGTATGATAATAATGTAGTTGTGTCAGCCAAGTGGGATTGAGTCTAATTTTCGTAAATCTAAGCCCTGGAATGATGATACACTTGCACACGAGCACCAGGATGGATTCAAAATCGTGATGTATAATGGGGGGAAAAATTAGTGCTCTGATGTCATTTAGGAGGTAGAGGACTTTGAAGTACATTCTGCGCATATGCAGGTCAATAACTTGGTTATATGGGCAGTTTAGTTGATTACAATGTGTGCATACATTTCTCTAATTCCGTACATATTAGTTTTGAGAAAAAAAACCAAAAAGATTTTTCTTTATTTTTGAAATAAATTTTTGTGGGCAGTTCACTTGAAAACGCTCACGAGACCTCACTCGTCCACTTGGGGGACCGAGGGGTTTAAAGGGCTTGTTACATGCGCTAAATGCAATCGTGATTCCTACGATAGTGAGTTAGGATTTTCTTTTTCTTATTTTTCATTTTCTTAGTCTAGTTATTTTGCTCGAGGACGAGCAAAATCTTGGTGTGGGGGCATTTGTTCGTGCCGAAAATGTGCTATTTTAAAGGTACTTTTGCACCTGTTTTATACTCGTTATAATCGTTATTTTTAGGTTTTCATTTGTTTTGAATTTGTTTTGTAGGTTTCGAACAAAATGAGAATAATTATGGAAACATGTGAGAAAAAGGATGAAACATACTGAAAATGAAGAACTGGGCCAAATTGACCCGACCCAATCCTAAAAGCCTATTCCTGTTTTGCCCAAAGAAAAAAAAATAAAAAAAAAATAAAACCTAAAAATCTAACCAGCCATGTGCCTGTCACATGCCACCTGATTTCTTCCCCCCTGGTGTGCGAGGCACGTGACCCCATCTTAATGCCCCGCTTAACCTTCTCTCTCCTCCTCTCGACTTTAGCCCCAAACACCCAGAGAACCCGACCCCCATCCCCGTTCAATCTCCCTCTCTCTAACGCATCTCCTCTCTCTCTTTGAACCACCATCACCGTCATCACCATCTTCATTCCCTGATTCGAGCAGCAATTGTCACGCCGATATCCACCTTGCACCATCTTCACCATCCACGATACCCGCGGAAATCAACGGTGAAGAATTGAAGAGGGCTCGGGTATAAAATGGAGGAAGTGGTGATTGAAGGAGGTAACAATTTAGGGTTAGGCTAGGTTTGGTTTAAGTTTTAGATTCAATTTTAATTTCATTTTCAATTTTCACGATTAGGGTTTCTGAAATTTTCGTTATGGTTTGATGCAATTATGCGTCACTTTCATAGTTCCCAGCTGTAATTCACGAATTTAGCTTGCTTTCGTAAGAATTGGATGCTATTTCGTTGAATTTCAGTCACAATAACCGCCCCTGTTGCCATCTTGATGAACATCGTACTGCGTTTTTGGGTGCATGGGTAGCTGAAGCTGGGAAGCCTCCTTGTTTGGTTGAATTTCATATTTTGATTTTGAAACATTTTCTGGGTTTGAATCAATTAGTTGTAATGTTCTCCTCCCCTGTTCAATTTGTTGATATATTGTGCTTTCGGTCTGATGATCTCCCTTGTTTGGTTTGTAAACATAGTCAGTTTGGTTCGAATATAGAGGTTGTGATTCTGGGGATTTGATTGTTGGTAATGATGAAGTGATTATGTCTAATTAGGTTTAGTTGGTGGTTGATGATCCTGATTTTCCCGCTCTTTTTGCTTCAAATTTCAGCTTGATTATGCAAGTTTTGTTTCTGATTTAGTGTTCTGGGCATAGAGAGACACTCCATTGATGGAGCTTGAAGGGTCAGGCTGAGCTCATGTGAGTAGGGATGCCCTGTTCACCTTTCCCTTGCTGTCCTCCCTTTGTTTTGCTTCTGGCTCCAGTTGGTTGAATTTGGGCTTCGATTCTTATTTTCTTTTTCTGCTTTGTGAAATGGTGGAAGTTTTACTCTTGTGTTGAGGGCTTATTCCCTTTTCAATTTGCTTTTACTGTTCATCGATTAATGTCGTTGTTAGCTTGGTTTAATTTTGCCATTTTCCTTTGTGAACCCATTTTGTTAGTCATAGTAAGGATGTCTTGGAATTTCAAGTATTAGTTGAATGAGTTTTATTTGCCCACTAGGGGACATGCTTAGTAAAGATTAGCCCTAGTTGATGTTGGTGTCTTACCACAAGCACAAAATCATGGGAATAAGTAAAGATGACTTGGAATTAGTTGATTATCGTTTTAATTAGGTTAGAATGATGCTAAATTAGTTATTTTCGCACTTAGCGACCTTAATCTTTTCCATCGTCCCCGAGGATACGACCCTCAAGTATTACAGCGAAAGCTGTACGCTTGCGGCTCTTTTGTTTATCACTTAAAATTTCCCAACAACCATCCCTAATTTGGAGGGAAAATTCCCGCTAGGGACGACCCCTCTAAGGAAAGTGTAGGCCTTTTTCTCACTCCTATTTAATTCACGCAGCTCCCCCAAACCCCTACTTTATGGTCCACCCTGCTGCAGCCACTACCCTAACACTAAATACAAAACTTATTAGGTTGGAACCAAATCAATGACATAAAAAATTTAGGAAAAACTGTTTCAGAATTTAATTGTTAACTCGGGTAAGGAATCAACAAAGTTGGGGATACTTTGCCACTGTAGTCTGCTCTTGGACACTATCTTTTTCAGAGCTACAAACACAAGAGCCACATAGTATGCCATAAGGCAACCGTAAATTACCCAAACATTTATAAATGTACTTTTATTAGCATAATCGATTAAAGCAATACGTATATGATTATTACAATTAACTCGATTATTATATCCCACAAATGAGGTGCAACCACTTTAAGTGGGAGTATCATAATTTAACAAGGGCGAGGGAGATTTCTGTAAGGACCCTTGAAGTAGAAAACCCGATCACTTGGGGCTGATTTCCTGATTGCAATTGCCACTCTCCGTCACTATGTGAACAATGAGATGGTGATACAGTTACAAATAGAGGTCACAAAGGGTGAATTGATGTGGATGTCACTTTTCCTTACAAGACTCATGGTGTTTGTCATCATTTTCACTGCTATTATCAACTAACTCATAAGCTGCTTCCTAAGTTTTTTTGGGTCATCTAATAACTATATGTTAGTAGTGCATTTAGGGGCTAAGATAATATAGTGTTAACCCAATCCTATCTCTAGGGTAAACATGGTGACACATTGGAGGTTAGTTGGCAACATTAGAGCTAAGTTCCAGTATGTGGCAATTTTTCTTATAGGTTGACATGTTTACAGTGTTCATGGACCATCTTTTTATAATTGATTATGTAGAAGGGAATATATGGTTCATTACAATATGCTACATCCCAATGTATAGAGTGCAAATTCACTTCACATAAAACGAGGCTTGACGTGTTGACCACTATCACAAGCGCACGGGTAGTCGTAGTATAGATAAAAGGTATCCTTCCTCGGGGACTAATGTAATTTATCGAGTCTTGTCTATCAGAATATGCTAAGTAAAATTCTAATTCAAGTGGTTCGATTTAACAACTTCTAATTCACTAATTTTTAAATCAATTAAGGGAACATGCCTAGGAATTTATTACTTATGAAAAGTGATTGGATCAAAACAACAAACATGTTCTTTTTCTCTAATCGGTTAATCCCGAGGAATTGCAATACATCCAAAAATTTGGCCTATTCTTTCGAAATCAATTAAATTTGTCTAAACTAAGCAAAAGTTGCTCTTTCGAACTAATTTATCTTAATACAAGTTAAACATCTTCAATTACTTTCTAGTCCTCCTAACATACAAATCTCTCTTTCGAGACGACGGTGTATCAGGTTTTATCAAGTAGTCCAACAATCAAATGTCACCTTTCAGTTTTTCACCGCTTGTTTCAAGTGTGCAAGCAAACTTTGGCCAAAAATCTACTCATAACATGATAATCACTTGATAGAACAAAATCAAACCAATCTTGAAAATAAGAATAATTCCTTAGACTAAAACATGATCTAACAACACTTTCATAAACTACTAAGTCCCTAAGCAAAAATTAAACTAATCACGTATGATTAAGGATTAAACAATTAACCAATGTTTTGTAAAATCTGAGTGGAAGTGCTTGACTAAGAGTAGCCTTCAACTAAGGGCTTCAGACCGCCTCAAGATCAAACACTCACACCCAAAATTACTCACCAATACAAATACTAAAGTAAAATCTAAACTAAAGAGAACTAAAATTTGGGAAAGAGAATAAACTATGCTACTCTGTATTCCTATGCATCTCCTCTCTGCTGCTGCCTGAACGAAGCCCTTTTATAGGAGAGCTCAGACATTTTCACCCACACTGCCGAAGGGAAACAAAGAGGGAACAGTTTCTCTACTCACCACGATCCATGGCGGACACCACGGTCCGACCATGGTCTGGGCTGGAACATATTTCTGCTCTTTTCTTGCTCCACAGGCATAGCATCACAATGGTGTCCATGGGGGAGGTCAAAATATATCTATTAAGGGTCAAATGCTCTGTAAAAAGGCCTAAAATCCTGCAAATCACATCAAACAACCATACCAAAGCATAAATCGAGAATAGGAGTATAAATAATAACATTAAGCACATAATTCTACTAAAAATGAAGCAGAATAGCCCTAAAATGATATATACGTTAAGCACTTATCAAACTCCCCCACACTTAAACTGTTGTTTGTCCTCAAGTGGTGCTAAAAATATAAAAAAAAATACAAAACCCCCTCAGGATAGATATAAGTAACATTCAAATGGCAAAGTTAATTCAAAGGTGCCCCAAAAAGATACAAAAATCATTAACAAACATATTAGGGAATGAAATTTTCGAAAACCTTTTGATAGACCACACTGTCAAACTTCAGTCAATCTCCCCAAATCATCAAATATAGTCATTTCAACATATAAAACAAGTAAGGCTAGCAAGGTCGGTAGAATCTCACTATAGTTATGCGGCTATCACCACTCATGTGTTTAATAATAATGAAGGTTCTCTCAATTCTCATTCCTTAGACTCAAATCTACCATAAGCTTGACAAGACTCTCAAATTTTCCATCACTAATATGCAAACACACTAGACAATCATGAGCACTTTCATAGGGTTGTAATGGGGCCATGGATAAAGGTAAGAGGGGAACAAATGTTTTGGAAATGAGGAGCTAGAAGCTAGAGCCTAAGAGCTAAACAATTCCAATGCATCATACTACATCCTTCCTAGACTATTACATTTTATCAACAAATACATCCCCTATTGAAAAGAGAAAGAGTTAGAAATTACAAATAATTTACAATCCCAACAATGTTAACACTTTCTTCCATTTTTTTTCTTTTTTTTTTCCTTTTTGTTTCTTTCTTTTTTTCAAAAAGAAAGAAACCAAGGGGAAATCCATCACAAACTTTAAATTTCAACTTGTCTCCAAAATTTGTACAATGTAATAAGGGATTTATCGAAATCTCACATCCTTCACCAAACAGCTAAAATTTACTAAAAGACAACAATCCTCCTTATGAGTGCCCTATCAAACTCGATGCAAAAGAATGAAACACTCCTCTAATCTTGTCTTAAGGGTAAGACAAATATTTGGCCATGGGGTATAATAGGAGGTTCAAATCAAGAAAATCGGATATAGGCTCAAAGGGGCTAGGAAGGGATACATTACACAATAAAGATGGCTATTTGTCTGTGGTGTTTAACAAATCAAAGAAAAATGCCATGATCATATTGCCTAAATGCATATGCGAAATGTGATCTTGAATGAAAATCAAAGCAAGTTCTAGAGAAATGATGTTAAGGAAGAGTCACACATGAAAGAAACATGAGGCTAAATTGATAAATAGCTTCTAAAAGCTCAAAATCTCACAGGACATCTGCCAAGGTGTAAACTAGCTCATTAGTAAACATATACCAAAATTCATGTGCAGACTTATGGGGTAAATCAACTCGCATCCAACATGTGGTTCAAACATGGAGATCATTTTGAAAACTCATTTGCCAACATTGTTATGTATAATTTGGGCTAATCAAAGGATCAAACTAAACTATAGAAGTCTACCAAATCTAAAAAGATCATCATCGAAGGACTTTTTTTTTTGAATTCTTTAATGCTTTTTTTGTGTGTTTTTTTTAATACATGCTCATAGTAACAATGCTTCCTAACATGCAAAGGAAACTAATAAAAGAAAAACTAAAATGCAACCTAAAATGAAAAGAAAACTAAATGCACTTCTAAACAAAACTAAAACTTAAATAAAAACTCTAAAAACTACCACTAACAACATATACAAAGCATAATCGCACTAAACCAAAATAGGCATCAGACGCCAAATATAATGACTAACTCCCCCATGCTTGAATCACACATTGCCCTCAATGTGGGCATATAATAGAAGAAGGGAAGGAGAGTAGCACAGAGCAATCAGAAAGGATGTGGTGATGGAGGATGGGGTGGTTGGCCACAAGAGATATGCCAATCCCACCATGTCTCTAGACATGCCCTATAGTCCTGAAAATACTGTGTCTGGGTAGCAAGCATCCCACGAAACTCATCGTGGCACTCTTGGACAAAGTCTCGAAAAGCAGCGTTCTTAGAAGCAACAAATGCTGGAAAGGAAACTTGCTCCTCTTGAATGGACCTAGGACGTCTTGGAGGTCGGTACAGTCAAGAGGGGGTGGTTGAGAGGAAGAAATAGATCCTGCTTGACTAGAATGAGGGGCTGGATGATAAGATGCGGGTCGAACAGCCTTGTTATCATCGAGTACCCAATAAAGGTTAGCCCTGTGAAGTAAGGTGGTTCGATCGACATTGGGAAGCAGCAAAAGCCAGTCCCCGGGGTAAATCCAACACAAACGCCCAGCCTTAACCTCAAAAATGTTCATAATTTCACATGCAGGTTGATTAGGTTGCTTGGACCCAGAAATTCTATCCTTAGGATTGGGCTTAACACTCAAAAATCTAGCAATAGTAGTCACAATCCCACCTATAACTATCCTAACTTTAATGCTAATAGCAGCACTATGCAATTGCCTGGCTGAAAAAAAAAAAAAACCTGGGTCAAGCTAGACACCATCAAGCATACATAACAAAAAGTACAACTCAGATAATCTCGGGACATTCAGACTATCATCCTAAGTAAAAAGGGAACAAGCTAAGATACACTGTACTATTCTAATGTAAGGGTTTCTAATATGTGTGCACTTTGATGAACTAATGCTATACCTAACACTCCCCGAAAGTTCACCCCAAAATGCAATCAGGTTGAATTCGCAGAGGATTTGGCGGTTTGGTAAATCCATACTAGATGGAAAATCGATGATACTGTTAAAGGTACTTAAGTTTACTTCATAAAATTGACCCTGTAAATAAAACGATATGTATCTGGCTTGACATTGAGGTCCTCTAGTGACCTCGACATGGAGTGTACTTAAAAATTCTAAGGTCAAGTCCCAATATGTATGCTCTTTGATTTCCAAAAAGTGTCCCATACCACCTATTGCAAATAACAAACTAATATCATCCAACATTCCTAATCGAGCTAATAGTTCCTTATTATAATATCTAGTTGCTGCAACCATACATCCATTCAAGCAATTGTATCTAGCTACATGATTAGGATGTGTCAAACCAAGAGGGTGAGGAATGTTACCTCTAGCAAACGTGTTTTAGGATGCCCCTTGAGGTCGAGATGGTGCTTAGCTTGAAGAACTAACCTCCTTGGTGCTCCTTTATCTCTTGGTTGGTGCCATTGTTGTAAAAACCAAAACAAAAATCAAAACTAAAAACTAAATAAGAAATTTGAAGAAGAAAATGAAGAAATTAAGTACAAAGAAGAAGAATAAGAGAAAGAAGAAGATGGGTGCAGTGGATGAGTGAAGTGAGACGAATTTGAAGAAGAAGAAGAAGAAAAAGATGAATTTTATAGGGAAAGAGAAAATATTGAGTGAAAGGGAATGATTTTGGGTGAAAGTGAGTAAAAATGAGGAAAAAATGAGGAAAGATTGAAGGTATTAGCTATGGAGGGTTTAGAGAGAGAAAATGGACGTAGAGATAGAGGCTCGAGGTTAAAGATGAAATATGAGGAAGATGAGTGGGCACCGCAGTCAAAAACCTAGACCGTGAGTCGTAGCCGTACACCACGGACTGTGGGGTTCACCATAGTCTGACCGTGGTATCTGTTGGTCCATTTTTTTTTCAATTTTTCTAGGTGGCACCCCATGACCGTGGCTCTGGGGATTTGGCCGTGGTGGCTAATATTTTATTCATAATTTTTTTTAAGATAAGCACAAACTAGAAAAATAATAAAAAGAAAAGCTAAGAAAAGAAAAAGGAAAAAGAGCTTGGGTTGCCTCCCAAGAAACGGTCATTTAAGGTCAAGAGTTTGACCCTTCTTCTATGCTTGGTCCGGATCAGAAAGTATATAGACATTGGCCTCATCCCGGACCACAAAGTCAAACTTCTTCAGTCAAAGATCTTAAAAGTTCTAGTTGAAGGTCCTTCGCTTTCATGACATGGTGCCATAATGCATCATCTGCATACAAAACAAAGTGCACTCGTGGCCTATCTGGCGGGTCACTATCAACTTGTTTAACTCCTAAATCAAACACTGCATCAAATCCTTCCATAGAGGGCATAGAGAGAACAGCTTGTGCGAACCTGCAATAGTCGCTCATAGAAGACTTGTTAGGTATAGGGACCTCAACCTTGGGCGTGTTAGGTGGCATAGGAGCAGCAAACTCCACCTTAACATACCTTTGGTCGAATTTCTCATAAGAAATACAGTCAGAATCAGTAGGGTCTTCATAATTCAAGATATCTTCCATGTCAATCTCAGGGGAAATGGTTAATGCATCCAATAAAGAAGAACTAGAAGAATCCACGTCCTCGTTCGTATGACAAAACACAGCATAGCGCCCTTCCACCTCAAATGTAATTCGTCCCTTTCTTACATCAATGCAGAAACTAGCTGTAGCCAAAATAGGCCGAACGAGTATAATTTGAGCATCATTGGTCTCAGGCATATCAACTATAATAAATTCCTCTAATACCTAAATATCTCTTATATTGATTGGCACATCGTCCAATCTGCCTACAGGTTGCATCTCAGAACCGTCAGCTAACTGTAGTGAAAAGAGTGCAACTAGTAATGGTTCTAGGTGAAGGTTATGAAACAAAGAATATGGCATTATGCTAACGCTTGCACCTAGATCACATAGAGCTCTCTCAATTTCCACTTTTCTCACGATGTAGGGGATAAAAAAAATACCTGTGTCAGGGAGCTTAGGGGGAAAAATCGCTGAAAACTCTACAGTTTTATGCTCTACCTATGTGGTAGTCTGTTAAGTCCATTATTTCTTCCTTCAAAGTGACATAGTTGCAATGATCACGAGAGTTATGTTCAGGCTTGCTAGGAAATCTGTCTGGGGGCGTAGATGAAAAACTAGCTTTTTGGGCAATCTGGGCTTCCAACATCCTCTTATAAGTTGTAAGCACATCAACCTTTGAGGCTATTGCTTAATATACTCATCCTATTTTTGTTGCACCATAAGCATATTTTCTATCATCGCTTCTAAATTGGACTTTTGGGGCATTTAAAAAGGGAACGTGGGTCTTTCAAAACCAGGGGATGGTCTAACATTCATATGGGGCATATTTGATAGGTTCGGATTAGACCTATAGGAGAAATTCAGATGATTCTTCCAACCCGGATTGTAGGTACTAGAATAAGGGTCATTGGCCAGTCTCGGGTTGAAATTTTGAGCATAGTTAACTTCACTAGGGTCTTAGAAAAAGGACTCTAACTTGACAATTCAAAGTTACATGCTCAATAAAACCACAAATTTGATAAAGGGAAGGGGCATTAGAATTCACAGCATTAAAATTCATTCGGTCCAGTCTTTGAGTCATAGCATCTACTTTAGCAAAAAGTAAAGCAAGTGCATCAACTTTAAGCTTACCTCCAACTCGTTTGGGCTGGCCTCTTTTGGTGGATCATTGAAAATTATTAAGTGTCATCTCCTCAATTAGGTTATAGGCTTCATCCTCAATTTTGTTCATCAAAGTTCCTCCTGCCGTCGTATTAATAGTAGACCTTATAGACTGGGTCACACCATTATGGAAGGCTTGGATAATCATCCAACGCTAAAGACCATGATTAGGGCATTAGCGCAACAAATCTTTAAATGGCTCCAAGGCTTCATAAAGCATCTCTTCATCCTTTTATGTGAAGTTGGTAATTTGATTTCTTAAGCTTGCTGTTTTGCTCAGAGGGAAAAACTTGGCAAGGAAGGCCCTTGTCAACTCATCCCAAGTGGTAATGCATCCAGATGGCAAGGAGTGTAACCAAACCTTTGCTTTATCCCTCAATGAGAAAGGAAATAAGCATAAGCGAGTCGCATCAGTGGAGACTCCATTAAGTTTGAACGTATCATAAACCTCTAAAAAGACCGAGAGGTGCAGATTCGGGTCTTTCAAAGGCGTTCATCTAAACTGGGATTGTTGCACTATCGAAATGAGTGCCGGTTTGAGCTCGAAATTGTTGGCATCAACAGTAGGGCGAGCGATACTTGAGGCGATCCCTTGGACTCCAGGGGTAATGAAATCTCGAAGCGCTCTTCTTTGGTCACCTCCTCCACCTGCCATGTTTGTTAGATTCCTTCTAACCTCACGTCTTTGTTCTTCAATTCCTTGCTTCTTCCTCCTTAAGCGGAAAGTCCTTTCAATCTCAGGATCGGGTTTGTACAAGATTGGACTTCGCATAAACAAGAAAAATTCCTGCAAGCACTATCACCAATACTACCAAGGCAATCAAACAAGAAAAGAAAATAACAATAAAAGACAATAAAATACTTAGTCACTTTCGCAAGACTAACTCAATAGTTAACAGTTTAGTCCCTGGCAACAACGCTAAAAATGTGACCACTGCCACAAGCACTCGGATAGTCATAGTATTCATAAAAGATATCGTTTCTTAGGGACTAATGTCACCTATCGAGTCTTGTCCATCAGAATATGCTAAGTAAAATTCTAATTCAAATGGTTTCGATTTAACAACTTCTAATTCACTAATTTTTAAATCAATTGAGGAAACATGTTTAGGAATTTATGCAGTTATGAAAAGTGATTGGATCAAAGTGACAAACATGTGCTTTTTCTCTGATCGGTTAATCTCGAGGAATTGCAATCTATCCAAAAATTGTAGCGTACTCTTTCGAAATCAACCAAATTTGCCTAAACTAAGTAAAAGTCGTTCTTTCAAACTAATTTGTCTTAATCTAAATCAAACATCTTCGATTACTTTCCAGTCCTCCTAACATGCAAATCCCTCATTCAGGATGATGCAGCATTAGGTTTTATCAAGCAGTCCAATAATCAAATGTCACCTTTCAGTTTTTCACCCGATTGTTTTAAGTGTGCAAGCAAACTTTGGTCAAAAATCTACTCACAGCATGATAATCACTTGATACAATGAAATCAAACCAATATTGAAAATAAGCACAATTTCTTAGATTAAAGCATGATCCAACAACACTTTAATAAACTACTAAATCCCTGGACAAAAATTAAACTACTCTCGTATGATTAAGGATTAAACAACTAACCAACGTTTTGCGAAATCTGAGCGGAAGGGCTTGACTAAGAGTAGCCTTCAACCAAGGGCTTCAAACCGCCTCAAGATTAAACACTCACACTCAAGATTACTCACCAATACAAATACCAAACTAAAATTTAAACTAAAGAGAACTAAAATTTGAGGAAGACAGTAAACTATGCTACTAAATATTCCTGTGCATCTCCTCTCTGCTGCTGCCTGAACGAAGCCCTTTTATAGGAGAGCTTGAATATTTTTAGCCACATAGACGAAGGAAAACAAAGAGGCAACAGTTTCTTTATTCACAACGGTTCGTGGCAAACACCACGGTCCAACCGTGGTCTGGGCTGGAACTAGTTTTCTGCTTTTTTCTTACTCCATGGGTGTAGCATCACATGGGTGCCCATGAGCGAGGTCCAAATACATCTATTAAGGATCAAATGCAGGGTAAAAAGGCGTAAAATCCTGCAAATAACATCAAACAACCATACCCAAGCATAAATCGAGAATAAAAATATAAATAATAATATTAAGCACATAATTCTCCTAAAAATGAAGCAAAATATCCCTAAAATGATGCATACATAAAGCGCTTATCACGTGCTGTATGGACGTACAATAAACCTGCCATAATCGCCATAAGTAACCCAGGATATGTAACACTACATATTTGGTTATGTGGATGGATAATTTTAAAGGTTCCTCATGTATGAGAGTTTGAACCGAGCCCTAAACATCTTCAAAAGATAAATTCTCGGATAAAAATGATATAACCAACCCAAGATTAAACATACTCCAAACCCATAATATTTGTTTAAATATTCTGGTAAAATGACATTTTTGTATGTTCACCAAGTATCTCAATGGTATTCAACACTCTTATGCGCTCGCATAAACATACATATTCCTTACCCAAACAAATGCTAACGTACTAACCCCATATAGTTAGTGACATAAAATTGGTTAGTTGTTGGGTATAAGGTATGCATGACTGATAATCTATTGTCACTAACCTGGGGCATATAGTACTACACATTTTATGAAATGCATGGTTTTTACTTTAACTCCCAGTTATAGGCTGCAACAAGAAGCCATGCAACTAACCTGGGATATTTGGTACTGAAATATTTGTTACATTAGCGTAGTTAAATTTTTGTAGTTGAATACACTAGGGGACATCCCTATGTACCTTAAATATCAAAATATTACCCAATAGTCCATAGAGGTATGTGGTGCAGAAAGTCGACATACGAATAACCCGGAATAATTTATGCTAGTATCCTTAAGAAAGGTATAATTGCAAATTTAGCTATATACGATAGTCATTACATGGATGATTTGGAAATGGTTAATTCATGTGTAGTTATTAAATGGAATTGGCATCCACTATTCAACCCCATAACCATTTGGGAATTCCACCATGATGCGCACAACCTAATTCTGTAATGTTCTGCACCAAGTTGTGGTATTAAATGAAAATGGTTAAGGCCAAAACAATTGAACTCAAACTAAAGATATAGGATATGGAACCTATAGAGATGATAAATAAGAAAACAATAACTAGAGTTATTTACAAACATATTAATCGGATGAGTAGTGTTACAAACTGTGTAGCCCCACAAACAAAATGACATGGTTTAGCCCCAGTGTAGAGCAAAGGTTGTGACATAAACTTGAAACGTGTCACTATGTTGTGTAAGTGAGATGGGATGTGGTATTTTTCCGTTGTGTCAATGTTAGATCATAATGAACAACATCGGTCACCCTTGAAGGTGCACTAGCAGGAACCTAACACTGCACTTCAATGTAAAGCATATATGAGTTACGTATCCCCAACTTCAAGTCAAATTCGGGAAATTAGTGGAAGACTCACAAGCTTATCTCTTAGATTTTAAGGGAACTTAGCTATTTTCCTTTATATAAAGCTCAACAAGCTCTTGTCCCTATAGTGTGCAACACAATTTTGGTCAAAATACAACCCATCTACCTTCAGGGATAGCAATTCTATATAAGGCGTGTCAAATACCCCACAATCATGTCCACTGAAAGAAAAATTTCATAATTTCCAGGTTCTTAACCATACAAGGCAATACCTAACATTCATAATCGGGATTGATGAAAAGTACATGAACCCACTTTCATTGCTTAGGGCATTGTGGTTTGACAACCTCCCAATCGGCCGCGTCAACAAAAGACTTTGACTTTAGGAATGTAAGTGCAAAGGCAATCTTCTACATCAGCATAAACATTGACATCAAAATTATTCTTAAACTCTACAGCAAGCACCATTGATATTGAAAATGTAAATTACAAACATCTATTAGTTATTACTTACAATGCTATCCAGAAGTGCCTCCCAGTTCTTATCTCCCTCACTTAGTGAAGAATTCTATGCAAGGAGACAATGCTGATCCAAATCAGCGACCAGTATAACTAGTGGCTTTCAACCATCTCTAGCAGTTGCATGAACACCTTATTGTGTAATGTGAGCTAACACAAGAACATGTGATTCAAGTGCTCTAACGATACCACAACAATCATCACCACATTGCCCTAATCAGAAAACAGTATCATACACTGGTATGGTTCTTCAAGAAGCTTGACATCTAGCACAGTTTGGGAAAAGTTTGTTACCGAATGTTAAGGAGCTCAATGTGCATGTCAATCACAACATTACCAATAAAAAACCTCGTAGACTTGTCGCCGGCTTCGCGTTTTGGAACTATATTGATTAGGCCCTTCAACCAACTCATAGGGACTAGCTTCGATAGGTACTCCTTTAAGTCGTCCTTCCTGTGAGACAAAACCACGTGATAATTTACAAATATATGTATGGTGGTGTCAGCATGAACGAATGAGTACATTCACAACTACTAACTAGACTTTACTACTAGGGCACAATCCTTTGTACCTACTTTTAACATTATCCAACATCTCCAACTTAGTCAAAGAGAATGGTGCGGTTATAACTTGTCAACACGTACACAGTCATCTATAATTAATTACCTTAGCAAGCATATATAACCTGTTAAGAAGAACACAATGAACTTATTAGTACCTGCTCTGTCAAAATAGTGTTAAAGAACACCCTAGCATAGGGGCTCGATATAATCCATTATATTTCTATTGGTTGTACATTTAAAACCTCTACATTTGAGCTTCACGCAGTGGCTTCACTGTCCCCACATGCACTGTCACTGTACACCATTCCCTTACTGCTCACCTTTTGCCTCTTTCGTGCTCTCTTATGCTAACTTGGATTTTTGTATGTGTCTCATGCACTCGAACTGGGTTTTGACATGTAAGCCTCTTCTTCATATGCTTTACAAGGTTGGAATTGCTATCACCTCCAACTCCCTTAGATGACAGTTACTCCTGATCACCGCATTTGGTGTCTGCTGTTCATTAACAATATTATCTATTACACTTGTTGTTGGTCTGACTATTGGACCTCGGTCACTGCTTCACCATGCTTCCCAGCCACAACAACATTGTCTACGGCATCAATCTTGTCATCTATACTCTATAGATACTCTACAAATTGACTTTGGTCCTCCTTGGGGTCTATATTGTCCCTTATATTCATACGGTTTGGTGCACCTACATCAACAGTGGTGGTCGTCAATTTAAGTCCTGCGACTGCCTCCTTAGCTAGATGGCTATAAGTTGGCATCAACAAATTCATAATACCTCATGATTGTGCTGTTTTTGTTGAGGCCTCTGTGCATACCTCATCTTCTTTGGAAAATAATCCAATCATGGTGGATGGTCGTTATAACGCCCCCAACCCTAAGGCCAGAACTGTTAGCATTTGTCTTTAAATCCTGGGACGAAACGGACAGAGTTTCCCCTGAAAACTGACCATTTTCCAGGCTTAAAGCCTTACATTAAATTCCCTGTAATTAAACGCAATAATAAAATCAACTCAATGGCTACCCGCCAGAGTTCACGGCTCTATGGGCCACCTGCCCGGAGCATATCAACCAGCGCAGTTCAATACTAAAATGATGGTACAACTCCACGGACCACACGTCCGGGGTATTGGGGTTACATTCCAATTATAAACAACCATACTGAGCGACTCGACATGAGATGCAACACATGCACACGAGGACTTAAAGTACATAGAAATGAATGGTTACATTATACTACATTTCGCAGCTCACATGCAGGCACGTCGCTTTATTCCTAGGACAGCAATAACTCCATTTCGGCTTACTTGGGCCGACCTTTACGGGCTAATTCAGAAACCTGGGGGCACAATAACAGATGGAAGTGAGCGATAAACGCGCAATGGATAACTCCCCCTCTAGCAGAATATTATCAAGACAACCATAACTTACAACCGTCGTTCGTAGGTTCTCCGTTTTTAAAGAGTTCTCCCCAGAATAGCTGTGCCCAATGAACTTACCAAAAGAAACTCATGTGAATTCATAAACTCAATGAAAAGAAAGGGGTTGAACCCATAAGCACCACTTGCTGGGATTTCTGTTGTCCAAACCTGGTATGTCGCTCAACAATAGCTAAAACTTAATACGTAATGCTCAGCGCATTACAGCTTATTCCAGTTCATATAATTTATGCCGTATACAATCATTAAACTTCATTGAAGATGCTATCAGGCAATAGGCGTTATGAGGTTAGCAATTACATTAGAGCAACCAACATGTTCAATGCGAGACAACCTCTACACTGAGGACTTTACTATACTATTCAGTAGTCGGTCAAGTGCACGAATAGGTGTATGTGAGAAAACATGGAAACTATTTACTAATAAGGTAACACAATAACCTTCGAACTTCACGTTCGTGTTTCTTAAAAGTGATACATTTTATAAACTTTCATAGGATCTGAGAGTCTCCTTTGCCCTTGGGTCGCTACTAATTGACGAGGTTTTGCAACGTATGGTTTTGATTCTGCTGCCTATTCGCAGAGTTATAGGATATGTGGACGTCAAACTTTCTGGACGTCAAACTTTCTATCTATTATTAGAGGTATAACCCAATGGACTTGAGTCTCCTGTCTACCAGCAGAACTAGGAAACATTGAGTTTTGAAGCTTCTGCTTAATGGCAAAGCTATGAAATCATTGAGCTTTTGGTGCTTGCCTATTGGCAAAGCTATGAAAACATTGAGCTTTTGGTACCTGCCTATTGGCAGAGCTATGAAAGCATTGAGCTTTTGGTGCCTGCCTATTGGCAGAGCTATGAAAACATTGAGCTTTGGTGCATGCCTATTGACAGAGCTATGAAAACATTGAGCTTTTGGTGCCTGCCTATTGGCAGAGCTATGAAATCATTGAGCTTTTGGTGCCTGCCTATTGGCAGAGCTATGAAAACATTGAGCTTTTGGTGCCTGCCTATTGGCAGAGCTATGAAAACATTGAGCTTTGGTGCCTGCCTATTGGCAGAGCTATGAAAACATTGAGCTTTTGGTGTTTGCCTATTGACAGAGCTATGAAAACATTGAGCTTTTGGTGCCTGCCTACTGGTGGGATAATGAAACTCAAGTGGGAGGCTCACATAGCACGTTAATTCAATAGATAAAGCGATTCCCACACTCACTTCGCAATCTATACGATTCCAGGATTCAATCGTTTAATTTATCATTGACATCCATACCCTCATCGTTTCTAAATAGTCAATATAAACCATATATGTATAGATTCAATAAGCTTCTGTTCAGTTTACTTCACAATTTCCTCTATTAGAATTATAAACATTCCTATATTCGCTAACGATAGTAATTGATAATCAATAACTTGCTATGATTGATAATTAATTTTTTTTTTTCATAATCGATCAGCTGTGTACATACTTGCTAAACTTCATATGATCGATAAACTACATCTGATCACTGAACTGTCCTTACCGGAGCAAACAGCACCATTCAGCGGTGCGTTACAACAAGCGTACATATAGCCACATGTGTCCATAAACGACAACACTTTATTCAATAAATCAAACATAATTTGATTCTAAACATATACAATGCATTTCGAAGTAACTTTCCTAAGCATGAATGTACTAAAAAGAGGTTCGAATGAAATCTAAACATATTTTAATAGCTTCGCATTTCATTCGTGTACATGCATTATCTAGTTTAACTCGAATCGAACCTAAACACGTTTATATAACTTCGAAATGAATTCCTTTAACCTGCATTAGCTAATCTACTTGATTCGAAGCTAAACACCTTTCATTAACCTCGAAGTTTGCTCATTTGCATGCATTGGTTAATTAACTCGAATGGAAGCGACACACGTTAAAAAGGACTTCGCTTTTAATCCTTTAAATAACTTGAATCGATGTTAAGCATGTTAAACTAATTTCGTTTTTAATTTTTTTTCATGCATGAACTAATTAACTTGAATCGATGCTAAACACGTTGACCTAACTTTGAATTAACATATCAAGCATGATTTACATTCATTGATTTTAATCGATGCTAAACACAGTTAAATTACTAAATCAATGGGTCATTGTAAAATCGAATAATTCTCATATAACCGATTATAATTCGATAACTATATATACACAATCGAATGCATTTCACATAATCGATAAACGATATATATAATGGATAACTTGTTCAATATACCCAATATGTATACCAGGCATAAATTATCAGTTC
This sequence comes from Carnegiea gigantea, assembly GCA_029747015.1. Lineage (NCBI taxonomy): Eukaryota > Viridiplantae > Streptophyta > Magnoliopsida > Caryophyllales > Cactaceae > Carnegiea > Carnegiea gigantea. The sequence continues at coordinate 161,563 of JAKOGI010001914.1, forward strand.
CAATTCAACCCGAATATAAACTTGCATCGAATTTAAAGATAACTAGGAGGAAGAGGAAACCCACCTCGTTTCAAACGTAGGGACCTGTAAAAGGGGTTGAATTCTACGTAGAATTCGGACTCCCGAAGCCCGAACCCACCATGGCTACACTCGATCAAGCCCCGGTTCGAAGCCCAGAAACCCTAGCTTTCGGACCCTTACTTCGCGTAGCCGCCGGTTGCCAACACCAGCCGGCCCTCGTCCGCCAGTGATCGACGTCTGGCTGCACCACCGCGCCCACTCGCTCGACCGCTCTCACTCGCTTACTCTCTCTCTCTCTGTCTGGCTCGCGTCTGGTCGCGACCGGGGTGGGGAACGGCTGGCAGGCGTCGGCCGGTCACCGGCAGCCTCGCCGGTGCCTCCCTCGCCTCTCTCTCTTGGCGTGTATAGGGGTGTGGCACGGGGTAGGGGTCGGGAACCGCCCCTCTCGCGATTCTTCTCCCCCTCGCAGAGAAGGGGCTTCGGCCCCTTTAATTAATTTTGATTTATTTTTTTTGTCTTTTGTTCTTGCTACTAACTGATAATAACACCAGCCCACAGTACCATAAATCCAATTTTCCAATCTCCAAACCTTAAGCTGTAACCATTAATATAATCATCGGTCAATTATTCGCTTTTTGATTACATTAAGGCTTGATTTAATAAATTGCAGGATGATTCCCAAGGTTCGACATTCTAGTCATACTCGAGAACCTGCTCATTCCTTTCAATAAAATCCGCACTCCGGCAGACTTCATCGATATTAGTTCAATTTATAACGATATAAATCGGCGTAACGAAGGGGGTAACAAAAAATCTCGGGAGTTACAGCCTTCCCCCCTTAAAAGAATTTCGTCCTCGAAATGCCAGAGTCTATACGAAGCCACCCACACAGGCGCATACGCGTGGTACACCTTGCATAACCCAGAGGTCCAAGTAATAATGCCGGACAAAGGGCATTTATATGAGGTACTTGATTGTAATTCTCTTGTGCAATCGAGGTCCCAGGCATGTCTTGGGGCTTGGCCAACCATTAAACAATTAATCTCGAATAACGATAATGACTTCCATGGGCTTATAAACATAGGTCAAAGCGTTGCAGTGCGTTGGTCACATAAGGTGACCATAAAGACCAAGGCATGCTTAGTACGGATGGAAAGGTTCTACTCCTTTCCTATGAGTCATGCTAGCTTCTATAATTGATGTTGGTACATAAACAGCGTTGAAAAGGCATAAACCTTTGCCTCATATAGCAGCGAGGTGAGACATGTAGCATAACAATTCAAAAGTCTGTCAGATTCTCTCTTTTATCTCCCTTCTAGGTGTGTCAGGGTTGATATGGCCGGCGCACTATGAAGCCCACAACAAGTATGACGCTAAGCCGACTCAAGGGTGACAGTGGTTACATGCGAGTATGCAAAGATGCCTCCCCATGTACGTAACTATCCAAGTCAAGGCCATATCCAAATGGCGTTGGCATTCAAACAGACATACGTAACAACACGGTTTAACTATACCAGTGACTAGGCTGCACACTTGAGAGAATGAGTCGTTTGCTACCTAGACACAGTGATGACCATACAAAAGCACATTTGTACACAAAGGCACATCAAATAGCACCTCGTCATGTAGCATTCTTAAGTAGCGATATGCAATGCATGGCATAGGCCGCGACCTATGGTCACAGGACCCTGCTTTGATACCATCTATAACGCCCCCAACCCTAAGGCCAGAAGTGTTAGCATTTGTCTTTAAATCCTGGGACGAAACAGACAGAGTTTCCCCTGAAAACTGACCGTTTCCCAGGCTTAAAGCCTTACATTGAATTCCCTGCAATTAAACGCAATAATAAAATTAACTCAACAGCTACCCGCCGGAGTTCATGGCTCTACGGGCCACCCGCCCGGAGCATATCAACCAGAGCAGTTCAATACTAAAATGATGGTACAACTCCACAGACCGCACGTCCGGGGTATTGGGGTCACATTCCAATTATAAACAACCATACTGAGTGACTCGACATGATATGCAACACATGCACACGAGGACTTAAAGTACATAGAAATGAACGGGTACATTATGCTACATTTCGCAGCTCACATGCAGGCACGTTGCTTTATTCCTAGGACAGCAATAACTCCATTTCGGCTTACTTGGGCCGACCTTTACTGGCTAATTCAGAAACCTGGGGGCACAATAACAAATGGAAGTGAGTGATAAACGCGCAATGGATAACCCCCCTCTAGCAGAATATTATCAAGACAACCATAACTTACAACTGTCATTCGTAGGTTCTCCGTTTTAAAGAGTTCTCCCCAGAGTAGCTGTGCCCAATGAACTTACCAAACAAAACTCATGTGAACTCATAAACTCAATGAAAAGAAAGGGGTTGAACCCATAAGCACCACTTGCTGGGATTTCTGTTGTCCAAACCTGGTATGTTACTCAACAATAGCTAAAACTTAATACGTAATGTTCCGCGCATTACAGCTTATTCCAGTTCATATAATTTATGCCGTATACAATCATTAAACTTCATTGAAGATGCTATCAGGCAATAGGCGTTATGAGGTTAGCAATTACATTAGAGCAACCAACATGTTCTATGCGAGACAACCTCTACACTGAGGACTTTACTATACTATTCAGTAGCCGGTCAAGTGCACGAATAGGTGCATGTGAGAAAACATGGACACTATTTACTAATAAGGTAGCACAATAACCTTCGAACTTCACGTTCGTGTTTCTTAAAAGTGATACATTTTATAAACCTTCATAGGATCTGAGAGTCTCCTTTGCCCTTGGGTCGCTACTAATTGACGAGGTTTTACAACGTATGGTTTTAATTCTACTGCCTATTGGCAGAGTTATAGGATATGTGGACGTTAAACTTTCTATCTATTGTTAGAGGTATAACCCAATCGACTTGAGTCTCATGTCTACCAGCAGAACTAGGAAACATTGAGTTTTGAAGCTTCTGCTTAATGGCAGAGCTATGAAAACATTGAGCTTTGATGCCTGCCTATTGGCAGAGCTATGAAAACATTGAGCTTTTGGTGCCTGCCTATTGGCAGAGCTATGAAATCATTGAGCTTTTGGTGCCTGCCTATTGGCAGAGCTATGAAATCATTGAACTTTTGGTGCCTGCCTATTGGCAGAGCTATGAAAACATTGAGCTTTTGGTGCCTGCCTACTGGTGGGACAATGAAACTCAAGTGGGAGGCTCATATAGCACGTTAATTCAATAGATAAGGCAATTCCCACACTCACTTCGCAATCTATACGATTCCAGGATTCAATCATTTAATTCATCATTGACATCCATACCCTCATCGTTTCTAAATAGTCAATATAAACCATATATGTATAGATTCAATAAGCTTCTGTTCAGTTTACTTCACAATTTCCTCTATTTGAATTATAAACATTCCTATATTCGCTAACGATAATAATTGATAATCAATAACTTGCTATGATTGATAATTAATTTTTTTTTTAATAATCGATCAGCTGTGTACATACTTGCTAAACTTCATATGATCGATAAACTATATCTGGTCACTAAACTGCCCTTAC